>LGAG01001130.1:248715-270764 GCA_001278395.1 Lerema accius | reverse complement strand
GGCAAGACTAACACTGTCTATTATCTCGATACGTATAGATTAAATACGAAATTCTTCCAGTCTGTAAGATAGAACAAACGTAAATGTTCTCGGCTAAAACATACCTACACATGTCGTTTCTTCAAGTGCATATCGAGATAATAGACAATGTTAGTCTTGCCCCGTGTGTTAGTCTTACCCCACCTTACATTAGTTCTTGTTTTAAGCTGATTGTAGTTTGAATGTTACAATCCCCTGATTTGGACTTTTAGGTTTTTGTACACTTGATGAATAATTTCAAGCAATACGAGTCGTAGTGTTGCAATGATTATTGACAGAGCAATGGAATGGTGTGTAGCTAGTATGTACAGATAGGTAGCTACCTATATACGCTAAGTAATCGTGTTTGTAAACGGCAAAAAGACGCAGGATTTTAATACGTTCTTAGAAAATACTTTGACGTATAAAGTAAAAAAATATAAAAACAAATATTTATTTAATGTTGTTAATTTACAAAAATAGCGACTGCAGCGCAGTTCCGCAATTTCCCAATAAACCCACAAAACTGCGAGCGCTTTCTGCTTTGATATAAATAAGTTTCAGGAAAGCATTAAAACGCATTATAAGCTAAAGTTAGAACGCTTCGTGCTCCATTTACTGTACGAATGTATTAGCAGAGTCGGCTCCGAATACCTGCACAATGTCGACTGAGCGCCGAATCAGCATTCTAATACAAACAGTTCAATCGAATGGGGAATTCGCATAATGATTTAATGTTGCGAACTCTCAGTAACGTATGAGGAATTAAACTCATGTCACTGTGATCTATTTTCCTTTATTGACATTGCATTCAGTTTTATTAGATCTGTTAAAGCTAGTTTTAACAAATCTCCTAGATTTTTCATTCCCCGTATAAATAATTGAACTATAAATATTGAACAAGAACAGCCGTCGAAGCCTTCGTGCCGCTAAGTGTATTGAAGGTACGTGCATGCATTCGTTTGCTACGCTACCAGGAAAATTCTCTCTTTCTATTACCTAGAGAAAAGTTTTACTAAATCTTAATCTAATTTATCATGTATATATTCCGATATAGTGTATTTCATAGAATTGTGACTTTTGAGAGAACTTTTGAGCGATGTATGAAAAAAAATATTTTAAGGCGTTACAATGCATTTGATGATTATATGTAGTAACAACACACACATATACAGACCCACGCATAAAATAAACAAAAGTGCAAATTACACATTTATCTCTCAGGATTAAATCTGCCGATAGCAGACACATTTTCTTTCCTCTCGGGACCAGCAGAGCATGCCTAATAATTTAGATTACAATTTAGTATTGGTACAGAAACACAAATAAATCGTTTTAATCACACGTAAACCTCCCCTACGTTGTTTACGGTTGCACACGCCGACAGCATTCGAACGCTTTATTTATTAGTTAAAGTGATCGTCAATCAGACGAGCCTATTTAACGGGTTCATACGACAGAGCAAAACATTTTGCATACTCCGCAACTCTCATGACATTTGATAAACTTTGCTAAGGCTTCAGAAGTTACAGCCGACTCTTGGAGGCACAGGGATATCAGGACATACTAACACGTATCACAAACACGTCACGTCGCGACGAAGAACGCTACTCTCTTTTGGTACGATGTCATCGGTGCCACATATAGGGCTGTCAGAAGGCTAAAAATCAAAACTGTTGTATAATAAAAAAATGTCAATCAATAAAACCGAACGTATCACCGACAAGTAAGAACTACTCTTGTACACCAGACTGGTGCCAATATACATTTTCGTGCCACTTTTCGGCTAACATTATTTTCTTATATCTGGGAACACTCACGGACTTCGAAATCTAAATCGAATCATCTTGGACTGTAAATATAAATGCCTGTTAGCTTAAAGGTAAAAGAAAAATTTGGCAGTAGTTTCAAAACTGATGAAGTTGAGGAGAAAAAAAGAAGTGATGTGATATAATTTTGAAAGTCTAGATACGATTACTCTAGAATTAAACGAGTCCCGTCTGCTATTGATCTTATTTTATTATTTACAGGTCGTGTAATATGTTCTCTACGTTACAGTTTATCTAATACAGATTAGGCGAAAACACGTAAATAGGTCAATGTGAGAAGAAATCGAACAATGCCTAGAAATCCGTGCTCACAGCGATTAGAACAAAACGAGGTAACTACAATTCCAGTCCACCTGTTGATAATGTCCAGACCTTTGTTCTGCCGACCTTCTATTACTCACTCTAGTAGACGTCTATACTCTGTGGTCCGTAGGCCGAAACAAATCCACCCACTTTTTTCTACTCACTCATTGTACTGTTAATGTTTCTTTGCGATGACGTACAGACAATCAGAATTGTACGACATAAGTGTTCTGATTAATATTAAAACTTGTAAAAAACCCAAGTCTCGCAACAGTTCTTCTGCCGTAAAAAGTTGTGAGATCTAGGTAGTACCAAGTCGGTTATTAATTTTATATTCAGTCTCTACTTAAGGGATCTTCTTATTTAAGTTGTTACGTAAATGTAACCTAACAACATCTTAGTTACCATATCAATATTGAAAATCTTTAACGTTTTAAATAAATAGACTGACGCAGCCATGGTACTCGTATATGAGCGTGGTTGAAATTCATCGTCTATTTCTCGTAGTGACAAACCGGTAACGAGGATAATTTTGAACTCTGAATATTTTGTTGAATAAATAAAGTTGAACAGTTATGTCACTGGAAAATAAGATCCGTAAGTCCTACGAATTGTATTAGAAAGGATTTACGAAGTTTAAGAGTTATTATTTCCTAGGATAAACTTACGGATCTTGTTATTTTCTGGTGCCATATAGGTACATCATAAAGAAAGTTCGTGACTACAAAATCTTAACAAAACTCATAAATATTCTTCCTTTTAAAGTTGTCACCATATAAATATAATTACTCATGGCCAAATGTTACATGACGGAGATTTAGCGCAAACATAGTTGTTTCTTTTGTGTTGGTTATAATTTCTTTTGTGTTGGTTATAATTAGATGAATCCTGCTGTTCGCTGCTCCTGAGAGAATACCTTATAATGAGGCTTGTAGAGTATATAAACTTTGTAAACATCCAACATTTTATAATGAAACACTCCTAGGGTGCTCTCTATATTTATTACCAGGGTAGTTTTCAAAATAAACTATTATTTGCAATTGAAATAGTTTACTATGTTTCAGTTAGACAAAGTAAATAGGTACAGATAAAGTTACAAAAATGTTACTTCGTTTTATTTAGTAAGCTTCAAAGTCATTTTTAAGTAAGTCAATAATTATGTTTAATACACAAATAACCAAAGTCTTTTTTTTTCATCACAAACGATATGGCCAGTAATTTCTAAAATGGAGACAAGATATCTAATGAAGCCTTAATAGTTACAATCTGATAATCCGTCTGGACTTTAGAGCGTGCCAAAGAAATAAAAGTACACTTAATAAACATCACATATTTATAAAATATCTTTGAAACCCAAAGAAACTGCAATACCAAAATTATTGGTTGCACGCTTTAAACAGGCACTTAGCAGGATTTATTTTGAAACCCACCGTTTGAAGCACGCAAACACGATCCCAGGATAGTTAATGATGCTTGTAACAATCATTTAACACGTAATAACCATCAAGCGCGGCAGTTCCGCGTGGGTAATGACGTGGCCGGAACTAGCTCGTAATCCCCGCAACTACTCCGGGAAACACCCCACTCTATTCATTAATATAATGCTTGCATTCGACATCCTTGTCAAATGTCAGTATTATACTTGTTATTAAACCTTTTACCTATTATCCCGCGGGAAAAATATTGTGATGTGGGAATGTCATTTCCGTCTTATCCGATAGAACATTGTGCGGATGTAGTAATAGGAACTATGCGATTTAGATTAAACAAGATTTAGTACTCACGGCTATGATGGAGCTTTGACACAAAAATTCCCTTGATATGAATGTAATTTCACATGGAATTGTTAGTTTTAAGTAACATGCGAATTAAAGTAGTGAAATAATGGTTAAAAAAATATTCATCGTTAAATAACAATGAGAACTGCGTCTACGATAACTACCGTAAATGTACGCAGCGCGGCGCGGCGCGCGAGATCCCGCGGGATTGCATTGTCCGCGATATTGGCCTCCATAATGAACGCGTGTTGCCAAATTTATTGCAAAAATTATTACGCCAATTTTGCTTCGAATTAACGTAGTAATCACCGGCTGATTGCCGTTCTAGTACCATCGTAGTAATGCTTTTATTAACGTTATTCTACATGAAAATTCTGATATCATGTTAATTTGCATATTTTTAGCAATATTTTAATATTGGTTTTTAAATCGACAAAATATATGCAAAACCTTTCCATAATACTCGATAGTATAGAACATAATATTTAATATTATTTTATGGATTAAGGCAAGTTTCAAACCCTCGATATCTACGATGTATTATCATAAGAACGTAGAACGATATCAGCAATGAACAGGTTTACTTTCTGAATGCCCTCGAGATGTAATACCCAGATATCGCCGCTATACACCTAATACATAGGCACTGTACATAAGTAACTAATATGACTGAGAGAGCTTGATTGAATATTGCACCGAAGTTACTAATATTTGGATGGAGTATAATTATTTTATTTCTGATACTACATTCCACAGGAAAATAAGTAGCAGAGTGAATACGTTAATATTTTGATTGATTGTACTGGATAACCTCATTAAATCTAATTGCCTACATATTATGTATTTGTACCTTTTAACGGGTACTGTTATTAATCAATCACTTAATTAAAAATGGGAATTTTAGTCTTTTTCTCTTTCTTTACCGCTTTAGAATCCGAATTCACATTTTGATTTTTGGCTCTACTTGAATTTAAATGATTAATAGTGAATTCTTAACAATTAAAATAAATCAGGTAATAACATTGTACCTGCCCTGACTCAGATACCCAGATGTTTACCGCAAAATATAATTCATCTTATGTTAAACTCGTTTAATAGGATTGCTTAACATCACTCGATAATTTGTTTTAATTAACATTCTTTCGAAGGACCGAATGACGGGCATTGCTGTGTAACCAATTGTGTTTTGTAATTAAAATTTTTGGATACATATCAGTACCACCATGTGATTTTATTACATAGTTACGAAGAAACTCAATACCACATCCAAATAATTCTTGAGGCGCGGAGTAAATCTGTTACGGTATAATTAAGATTAGTTTACGAGAGATTAATCTAGTGATTCCAGATAGTAAATCACTTCGGTATGATTGAGTCGACGCGTTGAACTCCAAACATCAGTGTTAATTTAAACTTGAGGCGAACGGAGATACGAGACGAACACGGCTCCGGCTCACGCGTGTTGCCTCAAAGCTAACTTCAAATTAACCGGGGCGTTTGTAAGCAACTCCTCAAAATGTATTTGCATTTTATTTATATACTAGTGGACCCGTCCTTGCTTCGCTTAGAGAAACCTATGCCGAAACGAAAGTAAAAAAAGTAGCCTAAGTTATTACTCATTATTACATCAGCTAACCGCCAATGAATGTCCTGTCAAAATCGGTCCAGCCGTTTCAGAGATTATCCGGATCAATCAGACAGACAGACGGACAGACAGACAAAATAAAAAAAAAATGGTATGCGTACCGTGCATTGAGGAAAAAAGTGGTTATTTTAAACAGACACTTCAATTTTATTTAGTTGTATAGATTTTTCATAAAGATGGACATTTTATCTTGTACTTGTAATCTTTTCTGGCATCGCTTCGGTAAACCTGTGCCTAATTAAACGTATCCGAAATTTTGCTACTCATTTATTTCAGAAGTATAAAATTTAATTTAAGAAAGTTTTTTTTTTACCAATATGACAACTGTAGGTACATCTGTTAAATGAATAAAAAATATTGAATTATTTCGATTGTTTACAACTGAAGTAAGTATAAATGTGGCCTCACTACATTTTTTCAATGAAAATGTATTATTTATAAACGTTTTAGAAACACTGAGAGAATTCTTAAGTAAGCCATTGCATCCAATAGCAACACATTATTGTCTACGATTGAATTTCATGACCGACAGACTGCGCCAAACATCGTTTTATTTACATGCTATGAGGTTTAACTGATAAATAAGTAACCGCCGCCTACTTTCCTCGTAAGAAATTGTTATCGACATCTAAAACTATTATTAATTGCTTATTAAACGTCCTAAGATTTTTTCATCGTTATTCCGTATATGAACCTAAATCTTCCTATTAAATTATGTATGTAAAACTGCGTAAAACTTTGCGAAAAAACCCTACCTTATTATCAAAAGTACAAAATTTTCGTATCTCTGTAATCTGGGGGTCATGAATTATAAAATTTTGACTGATAAATATTTTCCCTGTTATATAGGTACTATTTGTATGTCTGTATAACATTATTTTAACATAAAAAGCTATCGGAATCCACTTTTGCTGGTTGTTTTAACTGTGAATAAACTGCGCGATAAAGGCAATCAACAGCGTCCGGTGCACCCGACGCGGACGGTTTAAACATTTTATAGGAGAACGCGTGTTTTTACATTGTTCTTATAATATCATTACAGGTAATTGTAAAAAGATGGCTGAGAATTTATTTAGAAAATATTTAATATGGTAAATACTGTTGGTACAGGTCAGTCACGTCATATCATTGCCACTTAATTTGTTTTAGCTGATAAAAGGATTTAAAACGATTGGGCTAGTATAATTAGGTTTAACGACAATATTTAATCTATACTAATCAGGGAGTAACTCCTAGTAAATATATGAGGCGAGGGCGAAGCAGCCCGTTCAGTCAATAGCGAATGAAAACAAAATTTTGTTTACGGTTCCCTTGCTCAGCTTGCTAGTATTTTCATATACTGACAAAGACCAAGTATTCCCATAGACTCAGCCTGAAAGTATAACCATTTATGTGGCTTATAGAGTCAGAGTATAGATAGCACAAGTCAGTCACAGAGTATACAAGGAATTAACATACAGAGAATTACATCGCAACATACACATATACCTACCTTGATTTTTATTAAATTAAATTTAAATAAAGTTATCTTGCATCACATAAACGGAAATAATCTCTGTCTTTTGCCAAAATAAAATAGTAAAAGATAACACTATTCGATGTCACGCTCACCGATATTCGAGCGCTTACCGCCTACCTTTGATATCGGACAAAGGCTCTGCTATGTGTGTCCACTGTATTGTTTAATAAAAGCTTTTATCTTCGTATTTTCGAGTAAATAGCACATACACACATACAAAGAAAATTTTGAGGTACTACTTAGCTACAGTTCTCACACTCATTATCAATGAGAGGCTACGAATTTTACTAAGAACGTTGAAAAAGATACCATAACTGATCACTGTGAACGCATCATTAATCATGAAATAAATCTAACTTTCAGAACCAATCTAAACAGTTATATGTTCTTGATGAAAACTGTGCAAGTAATTTTGAATTTTAAATGTATCACGTTAGAACTAGCAGCTGTAAATGGTATTTAGAGTGCAAACTCCGGCCAACGGTGCTGGTTATTTCAGGTGCAAAGTTGTGCACAGTTTAGGCTGCGATTAAGTGGCACTCACGCGGTGCGCACGGACCGTAACAACTAGGGCTGCCTCTTTTATTTACACTGTTACGTTGCGTAAAGTAAAATAGTTAAAGTGGTGAAACTTTTTCATGATTTGCCTGAATGTCCTCATTGTCCTTTGTTGACAGACCTTCGTCGCTAATTCGCTAGAGTCATACTAGGGCTATTTTGATTTCATGTTAATAGACATCTGTAAATTACAGTGATATATTTCCCTAATAAATGTGTGTTGTTTAGAAAAAGCGTAAAAAATGATTAAAAAAGAGAAAACCCGTGAATTCTCGATGCGTGATGTAAATATTTTTTGTGCAATCATAATGTTGTACAATATCGTAGCAGAAAACATAGAACTTTAAGTGTTAAACTATATTCTATTTTCCGCAATAAACTAAACGTATAAAACCCTATTCATAGCAGCCCATTTCAATTTCACGCTCTATTCAGTAGGTATGTTACATTGTACACACTTATGTTACACAGTCAACAAAATGCACCATTACATAATTTAATACTAAAACTAGTTTGAAGCGAAAGGATAATAATTATTCAAATAAACGGAGGACTCGTGGCGGTAGTTACGAGCTTGTAATCAAAATCCCTCGTTTGGAGTTGGAATCAACTGCCCGAAACTAGTCTCGGATAATATTTATCCTCCATCGAAACAAACAGCTAAACGGAGCAAGAACTGCATTCGGACAACCCTAGTCGCCCCGGCCGAGCGAAACCGAACCTTACTCCGCCGCCTTTAAGTCATAATTTAGCTCGAACGTTTCAAGTTTTTTGCTACGAGCGAAGCGTGAAACATTTGGCTCGTAAACAGCAATGAATTTTGTTCCTACGTCCGATGTGTTAGGATATAGAATTCATTGTTTCGACCGGCCATGAATACGTCACTGGCTCGCCAGGGTAACTTTATTTCGCTTTTTGTGTATTTTGTTATATTATATCGGTGGGTATTATCAAACCGGCGGTAGACAGCTGCGCGAGTCCTCGGCACAATGGCGCCTCGGCCCCTGCATCTCGTAACGCTCTGTAATGAGCGGAATGAAAAGGTTTTCAGTAGTGAAACGAGGGCGACCTAGATGAAGACATTAGTGGCGTTGTGCTCCGTACCTGCAGTATTTGTAAACAACCCGCGACCGGCACCACCTCATTACTTATTTAATATAGCGCTATTCTGTCGCGGGCGGATTCAGATCTCCCTCGATCAAGTTCTGTTTACACTCGTAATGTGCAGTTAACGGAAGAAACGCAACGTTTTATGTCGTCGTTTCATTTATACGAGTATAGATCATGTTAAAAAGATATTAGATTTTCTCTGATCAGACAGGGCAGGGCAGGGCAGTGGCCCTTTAACAGTGGAAAAGGGGTCCTCGAGTCGATTCCATTGTGGTAGAAATTTTAATGACGAGTATAAATTGAGTTATAACTAATTTGAAGTAGTGTAGAAAGGCTTTAAAAGATTTATGAACAAAAGACAGCAACCTACCTGCTCATTTACTGACTGTTAAAATCGGTATTGCTAAAATGGTAGCGCAGACACGAATGTATCCTTTCCATACTAATTCTTCAAAGCAATAGAGCATCTTTCTACATCATCGTGTAATCGCTTTGAATAGAGGAAGTTTCAAAGCGAGCGAATATAATATACGGCCATGGAGGTGCAATGAAGCTTGCTTATCTACGAGCCAAATACCTAATGCGTGTACAGCGAGCGACCTAGGTTGTTTAAACTACGGCGAAACTGCAAACTGTCTTAAACCTTATCACGTGTAGCATTAGATGCAAATTAATGTAAAGAGCTTTTCGGTTACTGAGTCAGCTTTGTTGCCGACCAGGTGTTTCATGTGCTTGAGCATATAAACGATGGTCATGTTTTTAGCTTAAATGTTATCTGTGGTACTAGTTCAGTTACCTTTTCAAAATGGTGATAGAAATTAGGAAGGGATTGACAGCGATATCCACTGCGTGTATACTTCGTTATTTTCTTAAGACTGTTTCAGTCGCAGGGCAATGTTTTTACTCAAGTAGCAGGGTAATGTTTTTCCACCGTATCTACCTATTAACGTGTCTATTTCGTATTTAATATTCTACAAAATATTTATTTCAATCACTGTTTAAGAGATCAGTGTCAAACATACCTACTCACTTTTATGTATATACTAGACGATGCCCGCGGCTCCGCCCGCGGAAAAGTCGGTAAACAAAATATTGATTTAATCCCAAGGGAACCTATAATCGGGATAAAATGTGTCCTATGTCCTATTCCTGGATGCAACCTATCTGTGTACCAAGTTTCAGCTTAATCCGTTCAACGGTTAGACCGTGAAGGAGGGACAAACATCCAAACATCCAAACGTCCAAACATCCAAACATCCAAACGTCCAAACATCCAAACATCTTTACAAACTTTCACATTTATAATATTAGTAGGATAGTAGGATATACTCGTAGACAAAAGTAGTAGTAGTAACCTAGGAAGCATAAGTTAGAGTTATAGTTTTAACGTATAAAGCAGAAGTTAGAGTTATTCAAGATTTATTATTTAGCAGCCTGAACTAACAGGAATGGCCTGGCCGGGTAGGTACCATTTTTCTCGTTGCAAGTCTCCGGAAGATATTTTCCTTAATGTTACACGAGCGCTATTTATTGAGGTCGAACACTCGTAAAAACATTATTAGATTTCGTTGTGAAACAATTTTTATAGACAGCCATTTTTATCGTTATATTCCGCCAACTCATCTGATCGGCAGCACTTTAGTGCGGTAGGACGTTAGTAATTCTTTGACTATAAGTGAAAACGGAAAGGTGTTAGAAATATTATTTATTATACAATATACCTATATTCATTATGTGAAGGTTTACTTTAGGCCTCATTTAGTAATAATGCAGACATGTGTGAGTTTGATATTTAGCATAGTTATAGTTCATATGGAGAAGAAGTGCTGAAAGTTTAATCTTTTGTTTCGCATATGTTATAAATACATCTAATTAGGAAAATTAATTAGGAGAAAATAGAACACAGATTACCATACTATGTTTGAGACACAGATGCTTAATTCAAACGTCAGACGAAAGGGTACATTGACAGATAATAGATATCAAATCAAATATCTGACATAATAATAATAATAATATTGTATTGCTACTAATTTAATTTTTTTTTAATTAGTTAAAGGTAATATGCAAGTTGGTTAGAAGATTATAATTATAATTCATCACTATTTTATATTGAATGACTTCTGAGTCTCATTGGAATCGTAAAAGTCGAATTCATAGTTAAGTTATCAGAATCGGGTCTTTGGTTAAAATTGGATTTGCACGGAATACCAGAAGCAACTTTTAAGTACAAGTTATTATCGCAACATTTGTTTGGGTATCCAATGTTTGCAAACAACATTTAGCTCGCAATATATCGCTTTATACAACAGAATAAACCATTTACTTTTAATTCCTCAGGTCAATTAACAAATGAATTAAAGTAACTAAAACAATAATTACACTGAATATTACATGAATCTATTTACACTTACGTAGGGTATATGGGATCGATAGTACCGGATAGAGTATTGGGCGAAGTGAAGGGGCNNGGGAGGTAGCTACATTAATAAACCGAATCAGTCTAATTTGTGAATACCAGTCACTGGCAGACGTGCAGCGCTCTGTTGTTCTATTAAAATGACGCTTTTACAATAACATTGTACAACTAGAAGTTAATAAAAAAAAAGCTTGTTCAAATTGTGGGAAGTAGTAAACAGCCTTTATTATAGCCTTAATAAAGACATCTAGTATTTTGAAATCCGTCGAGTCGAACGGGATGTAGAGCGGACCAAAGAAATGGACATACACACAATAACATGTCTCGAAAGACCTTATTCTCCTTCTAGCGCTAGAAATGAGAACAAATTCAATAATTATACCCATCTTATCATAGGATTTATAAAAAATCAAATACATTCTTAGTCTAGGTAAGCAGGTAAGCTGCCGGGAGAAAAAAAGCTGCAAGAAAATGCTCTAAATTCAAAGAGTACAAGACAAAAAAATCTAGAAAACAAATATCTGAATATAAAACCCTAGCATAGTCATTGATAAACATGTTTTGAAGATAATTTGATAACTACTTTGTTGGTTATAAAGTTCTGAAAGATGAAGGATTCATCAACGAAAATTGCGCAGCATCGTAAACGTTGAAAACCGTATAATGTTTTGAAACTAAACCATCGTTAAACTTACAAAATTAAAGTGGCTCACAATGTTATCTGCGACAAGAATTTCAATTGGTGCTATAAAATGTATTCTAGGGATCACAAAAGAAGAAATAGAGAATTCGGTATAGATATTGCGGAGAGACAGGCGGGATATACGTCGCTCGTATTTAGCTCACGTACGGGACGTATTGTGGGATGTGCGGCATTTTAGCGGCGCTCGTCCAAATCGGCCGCAATTAGCGTGAAATCTCTAATGTTGAGGGACTTCGATATTCACGGATTTATCCGCGATACGGAACATTACCTCGGCAAATACCGTTCATAATTAATACGCGGAATTCCATACTTAGCGCGTTTCGAGCTGATGGGTTGTGGCTAAGATATCGTGTTAACACGGTGATGCGGTTTGCACTTGAACTCGCGAGGGAAGTTCACAGTATTATGTCTTGACACTTACCATTTCGTATTGAAGCAATGAAGTGACAAAGTAGCTATGCAGCGTTTTCGACTACGCGCAATATGTGGCTCTACATATTACAAGATTCCCGGTTACAGCAACGAATGCTTAAGCTGCTAGGTTTGTACGAATAAATTTTATATGTGAATAATACCGATTAATGACGAGATTTTTTTTAACAAACGCTTAAAATTCTGGGCCGTGGGTGGTCGTCCAATTCTCCTACGCCTAACGCCGCCTCTTAAGCAAAACCACTTCATAAGACGCCTTCAAAAACATCACGACTTAAAACAGCTAACTGACAAATAATACAATTGTAGTACAAAAGTCTAACTTCATGATTCCTCAAGTTACAAGCCGAGAAATGAGCATTTGTGTGGACATCGTTAAAACCTCGGTGTTGCCGATGCGGAATTGTCAAAGAGAAAACTAGAAACCGGTTTGTTCACCGACTGAGTTTATAAATACGGTGAGAAATTCGCGGGAGCTTTTACAATGAGGATAGTTTAAGTTAAGCTAATTGGACAGGTAAGGAGCTTTATTGTCATCTACATGCATTGTAAGTTTAATAACGTAAAACTTCTTTCTAGACTAAAATAAAGGACTGGTGGATTAAGTAGTTTTTGTTTACGTAGCTTGATTGGATTTTAAATATTTATTTGTTTTTTTACACTACCATCGTAGTTCTAAATAATGTTTATTTAGTCTTAAAACATCCTTCGATGGTTCTCAGGTTGTAAATCGAAGAAGTGCCACAAGGAGCACCTGTGCCGCTGACGTCACAGCATACGAAAGTGCTGTCCAAAAAGCAAGGTAATGAGCACGGTGCGATGCAGCATCCACTGCAAGGGTTGAACGACCGAACGCATGCGCCATACGCCCAGTTAAATAGCCAAGCTGTCTTAGCCCACGTTCTAACTGCGATCAAATTTCGATCTTACTATGTAACGAACTAGATCCCTTTGACTGTGCGTGGGTAGCCGCGCCGTGGAAGCCGCTCAGTCGTCCGCCGGTCGTCGTCGGTGGCGCACGTGTCGGTGCCGCTCTGCGAAACGCCCGCGAAAACTTTGCGAACTTTGACGGACGGTGTTAGAGTTTGAATCGTGAACTTAGAATAGGACTGTATGTTCTGTGTTTTGGACGCTTTTTAGGATATTTGGAGAATGAACAGGTATTTTTTGTTGTGCTAAATGTTGCTATTTTATATTTTTAATTATATAATTTTTTTATATTTATTAAAAAAACATCATTAAAATATTTTTATCTCTAATGCGTAATAATTCTGCTTGCTCATTTCATTATAAATGTTTTATTTATTTTTACATACCTACCTACTAAAAGTAATTATTAATATACAATTTAAATTTATATTTGATGTTCACTTTGAGCACTAGTTAAACGTAGTTTCATTTATTCACGCTATATAAAGTAGATATGAATTTATTTATTTTAATAATTAAATTTAATAAATAAAATGTAAAATTATAAGCCGTCCAAAAAAACAATGTTACTTATGTTACGTACAATAAATACTCTGGTTCATCTAGTTCTAAGAACTACTAGCGGTTTTCCTACAAAACAACATTAATAACATCAATTATATATATACGAATCTTAAAAGAAGTTAATGGTACTTGCTAGAAGTTTGCGGAAATCCACTAACATAAATCTACTTAGAAACTACTTTGTTGTTTAGGATGTTGGTAGGTGTACAGCTTAAGGCTGGCGAGAAACCTCCTCTACACCTACAACGAAACATAAGTACCGATAATAAATGTTTGTACAAACCAATATACATACAGTAGGGCAAATATACTCTACGGTAATTGACCCTAAAGCTTCCGGTGGTCGGCCGCAAAATCTGGCCGAAATTCATAATTAATGTTACACAATAATTTTATTAAAAAGTTTTGTGTCTTGTTTTACGAGTCAGTTCAAGAAAAAGGTATTAATTGACATCATAAACATTCTGAGTAATAATAATATTTGAGTTATATGCAATATTGATGTCAAAACGGCACAAAAATACATGAAAATCGATATCCATTATTTATTTCGTCTTAGGAATTAATAGCTCGATTACCGAAAGTCAAAAATTTTACAATAATATAAGTTACATTAAAATTTAACGAAAACAAAAATATATTAATATCGTTATAAGAGGTAGTTATTAATTTATCGGTATCTGATCGTACGATAATCCCTAAAGTCTTGATAGACAATAGTTGTAATATCATCAGCTTTATGGAAAATCTTAAGCTAAAGTAAGATAAGACAGGGCGGGAAGAAAGAAAACCGGAACATAACATAATGGAATCACGGCTTGTAACGTTACTGCTTATATACCGGACACTAGAGTTTCGCCACTCTTCCATTTTCTAGGATAATACTCGTACGTATTATCTAAAAGTATTTTTTACGAAATAAATGTACTCTTAAATATATCAAGGAGCACTCTAGAGACCCCTGAATCGAGCCACCCTGCTATTTTATGTTATAATTGCTCCAGTTATGTTGAAGTTTCAAGCTAAATAATGTTAGCTTGAAAGGTTCATAAATGAAGGGCCAAAAATGCAAAATGGCTCGATTCTTTTGTCCGCATAGAAATGGTTGGTTGTACCTTAATTTGTTCATCACCCCTGACTGGTTTTGAACCCTTTAAATTCAGCTGATACCTGCTATGTTCTAAGGTGCTCAGTCCGCCTGGCCCTATATTCTGTACTGTCAATTTATTTACATCTAAAGTACAGGTGTAGGTATATAAACCAATGCGTTTATTTACACACAACACCAGCACACTACGGATTAAATGTATTCTCTGCCAGTTCTGTGAAACAGCAGTTTTGTATAAAATAAATCCATAACGGGATTGTACTCGCAATGACAATAGTCATCGGGAAAAGTTTTGTTTATTAATAAAAAAACATAAATTTTCATATAGTTACCTTGATACTGAAGTAACTATGTAAACACCATAAATACAACTATACTCTCCTGGAACTCCCTATCGTGGGTGCTATAAACTAAACAAATAGAGAAAAAACACACCCAGACCGAGAATAAAAAAATTTAATTCTTAATTGAAAATGCCTTACTCGCTGGAAATCGAATCCCACTAAACCGCGTATTGGCACAGTCAATATAGTTATGAAATAAATAAAAACTCGATTAAAACGTGAAATCACTCTGATAGCAGGTAAGGAACTCTTCACGGTATACATGAATTAATTATGGCCGAAATAAAAAGAAAATATGGCGAGAGATGAAGGGTAAAGTTTTGAAATAACGAACATATTTACGGGCTATGCGTACTAAAAATAATTATGTAATTTTTGTATAGTACAAAGCTTATTTTGCTTCTATAAGTGAACACGATGATACCACATTCACATTTATTTTAATTTCGTAAATAAATGTAAATGTAATTGGAAACAGATTCCACGTTCCAATTTTATTCATTGGTATTTATTAATTTCGTCTTTAAACCGCAGGTGATTGTCAGACTTTATCATTAAATAGTTATAAAACAGTCCCTGGACGTCGAAGCTTTGTTCGGTAATAAAGGTACGAGTAAACCGTTCATAATGTTATGAGTATGGCTTAGGTGACCTATCGTATGAGACTAATGTGAATCTGATTGTAAAGCATTGTGAACTTGTTAGTAAGAAAGATGGCTTGAAATGTCGTAAAAAACTACATGAATATATCTATTCGCGTGATAAATAAAACCATGACCAAACCAACTGACACCAGAATTCTTGAAGAGAATTTTACGCCTTTTTGAAGAGATCAGGCATATCTCAGAAGGAAGAAAGAAGCAAGCAAATCTTTTATGTTAAAAAAATATTGTAGGCGAGCGTCTCTAAATATTCGTTCGATACATGAAAAAACTTAATTTTTCATCTAATAATATGTCAATTTGTTTCACACGTTCTACAGCTTAAAAGCCAAAGGGGTGATACTTTATTTCCTACCCTCATACCCTCAATATATTTAATAATGGGTTTCCTTTATTTAAGGACTACATTAAAAGTGTCAAAAGTGTTACCACAGCATACACATAGTTACAAGTTATGGTTGGCGGTGCAACCGGGAACACCGCCGCCGGATTGAGGTCAATTAAATGAGTGAAACGACGCGCAATGTAATATTTCATGTCGAAATTTTTAATTAATTGCCCACATTTTAAAAGAATGCAAGCCGGAAAAAATGATAATAATTTTAACAAAGATATCGTTTACAATGTATCAATCGCAGTTTACAGTTATAACGAATTGTGTTTCTGTTGTTATAACGATGGATTTGATTTGATTGTTTCATTTTATTGCAATTTTACAAAACAAATAAATAAAATATTCTAGATCTATGTAGGCATGTATGTTTATTTGTCCACGCGTTTTCGGAAACTACCTAATCAGACAACAATACCAATTTTTGAGACATGGGTTAAAACCAAAATCTGTATTATAACGAGTAGCTACTATCAATCTACGAATTTTCATTGTTTTTTTTTGTAAACTATCCGAATGTATAATTGGTAGTTTCTGAATATTGTATCTACATATATGGAACGAATCTTGATTTTTTTAATTTTATCTACAATTTTGCTAGCACGAGAAAATGAAAATTGACAAAAACATGCTTCTAAACTGCATTCGGTCACAAGAGAAAATATTATTTGAAAGGTTGACTACTCTTTAGCGTTACAATTATTCCACTAAAATATTGTTAATTACTTCGATAATAACTTACTTCAATTAATTTTCCGCTATAAGTTATACTAATTGAACTCTACCTGATAAATGTAATTAATTGTATTGTATATTGTTGTCTTCGTAAAACTGAATGTATAGATGTCAAGACAATATCCAGTGTGTTACAAAGGGTTTCCCGACTACACAGCCGTCATAAGCAAATAATGATATCATTCAGAGTTTATCCGAGCATAATTACTCATCCGTGCCACCGTTATACAGTTGCTCCAAACATCTGGCTTAGAGCCGGCAGACGGCTGCGAGGAATGGATTACAAATACACGATTACAAAGATTTAGGGGTTTTAAATAACACATGTTACAGAATTTTATCGACTACAACCCATTATTGACTCAATATAGACCACATCAGGTCTCTTCTCCTATATTAAGAGGTGTAGAGAATTATTATTATTACTTTTTTTTTATCGTGTGGAACGACCCTGGTGTCGTCCATCCGAATACAGGAAGCCGGACAGGTATGTGGGACTTGAACCCACTAAAATCACACGGTGTCGATCGGTGTCTCTGTGCTATTCTCGTTGCACTGCCCCGGCGGCGCGGCGGCCGCTTCCGCAGCGTCCTCAAAAAAAAAAGGTCTAGAGTACACCCCCATGGAACTGCTCCGCATATTTTACTCCATCTAACTGCTCCAGTGTGGCGAAAGGGTTGGTGGCCAACAAGTGTTGGACATTTTGGAGTCACAAGAATACCTCAGCCATGGTTTAAGAACTGTGACGATAACAATACGAGACCGACGAAGGTGCATGGAAGTGCTCAAGGAATGTCCGCACAATTCACTTCGAAGATGATTTAGACACAGACCGTCGCATAAATTTAATTTAAAATATTGTGAAAATACCAGGACGGAAGAAATCTTCAAAGTTCTCAAAGGTCTCGGCTGATCCGTGCTGGGCCAACGTCGTGAACTATGACCTGTGTACTTTAGGGCAGTGGTTGGCAACCTTGCGATCCGAAAGAGTTAATTAATTTAAAGAGTAATTTTTTTACATGAACAAAAAGTCACCAAGAAAAGGAAACAATAACGAGTATAAATAACAAATACTTACAAGTGTATGTATGTGTGAAAATACCACTGGATGTTATGTACACGTTTTATCTTCGAAGAAAGCAAATAATAATAAGACTTGTGACATTCATTTCTCTTTACACAAAGTTATTTGATATTGCGTGCGGGCAAGCAGGAATGTTAATTATTAATTAGGGCCTTCAAATATAGAATGCAACTGTTACAATTTCCATTCTTCATTGGCTCATGATAAACCCAAATAAAGCTTAGTTCTATTCGAACAGTAAGAACATAAGAAATAATTAGACGAGTTATTTGATACTCGCAGCAACAAGCGGTGTAGATAGTATAGACAATTTGACGTCCATTGAATTTAATTTTAACTGCGAGATATTGCGGATTACAAACTAATGTTTAGTCTGTCGAAGAATGAATGGTATGTACTAAATAATACGTTTGGATTTAAAGCATTTTAGGGTGGGTGCAAACGTCACGAAATCAGATTCTGCGCAGACATCCGGAATTTGACAGATTCTGAATTTACTCTGACAGTAGGGGAGAGCGGGGTAGAAAGAGCCAGGGGAAAGTTGTGGCGACGCAAACATTTCCATAATAAAAAGAGACACCCTGGCTCTTTTAACCCCGCTCTCGGGGTTAATTTAGAACCTGAAAAATTCCGAACGTTTGCGCCCGCCCTTAAAATGGAATATCTGAAATTCTGAACACATAGGTACCTATTACTTTTCACGTTGATAATTTTACTTCATGCCATAAAAAGTAAAACCTTTGATATTCTTTGTGGGACGAGAGCTCCGTTGACAGATAGTAGACATTGACATCAACATTTTTTTATCTATACTATATTGTCTATTTGTCTATAGTATATTGTTTGACAATTATTGTGGTATCATCGAATTTAAATAACAGAGGAGCCCTCTAATTTAACGTGAGACTACCTTTACTCCATGATTTTTATAACTGACTTGATGTTTTTTAATTCCGCAAGTGAAAAAACGGTAACAGTAACTACTTTAATATTATTAGCTATGTATGCATAACGAATTCCCATCCGACGCGCACCACCAAACAAGAGAAAAGTTTAAAGTTTGCTCGCATAGTTGATATAACTTCAGTGAAGTGTGGATGTAAGAGAAGTAGTTTTTAACTAAATTAGCGATAATGGATTCACCCGTAGTGAAGTAGTTAGTTATGAAATGAAGATCTTTCGAGTTTCCCGATTGCTTTGTGTGCGCGCTGGCTTAGTGGGATCGAGTTTGGATTATTACAGAAATTAACTTTCTTAGCATAATGAAGTGACTAGCTAACTATGGCGTGGGGAATGTGTTTTTTACCTACGAAACGGAGATGGATACGTTTCGGGTAAGAAGTTTTGTGCTAATTTGTTGGTTTGTGCAAACGAATGTTGTCATTTATTTCTAAAGCCATTGGATCGGTTTAAATATGGATTTAAAGGATATTTTAATCCATTGGAGATTGTTCCTAGATAACCAGACCAGATTAGTCTATCATGGGTACGCTATGAGCCTTAATGAGTAGAAAGTTCCCTCTTAAATATAATAAAAATGTTTATTTTAATCCGTCCAATCGCTTAAAAGGTGTAACAAATACATACAGGTTAGTTAGTATACGAAAATATTATCGAAGATCTAAGATGCTTGTATGATTGTATTATAACTTTAAAGAAAAACTATTATATCTAGGTGGTCTTATCAAATTAACTAGCAGTTAAGGCAACTAGACAAGCCAAGAGGCGTGAAGGCTGACACACACCGTGATCCTATTTAATTCTTAGAATACCAAGTTTGACATAGAGCTCAGAACACTAGCTAGGGAGGGTTGGGCTATCAGTTTTTCGTTCTTGTGAAATAAAACAAAACAAGGCCACCTGAACACCCAATAAAATGTACCAAATCAGGCACTGCGAGTTGTGCCGCATTTACAATACGCTGCCTTTTGCGCCTCGCGAATTTGTGCCGTTTCCTACAATACTTTCGGCCTTTTACGTCCCGTGGGAGCGCCCACGAGTGCCCGTGGAGGGGCTTTTGAAAAGCAAACGAACGTTTCAACTGGACTCGATTTATTGAAAACATCTGAAAGGGGTTCTTCTGAACAGTAATTGTAGTTCGGATTCATGGACGGTTGATAGACTACAGGTACGAAAGTTATAGCGGGATAACCGACTGCTACAGACCCTAGTTTACGTTAACTTACACAGTAAATATTATTACTGGTAATATTATCTTTGACTAAAGCCAGTTTGATTAGTAGCTGCTATCCTCTTGCTTACGTCAACTGGCAAATATTTTGCTCTATTCAGTCTGAAAGCTTGTGAGCCAATAAAAGTTCTGCGACATGGGATAGCCACTAACCTCTAATCTCTAACCTCTCCGTACTAGAGCAGCGTGATGTAGTATGATGTAGGACTCCTTACTTGTCATGAAAGACCCGTGCTCAGTGCTAGGTCATTAACGAATTGAAGCCATCGTATTTGTGACGCCTAGACCTTGCTAATGTCAAAGACGGTGATCACCTACCAACTTGTCGTTAATTTTTGTCTACACTGTCCCCTAAATAAATTCAATATGGTTTTAAAGAACACATTATAATCCTTGAAAATTTTCCTCGCACCTCGTTTACCACTTGAAAACTTATTAGGTAGGTAGTAAACTTTGGTCTACGCTGCACTTTATAGGTACTTATAACTTGCTCCTACCTCAGCTTTCTTTATCGATTTTAAAGCAGGATTTGGTTTTGTTGTAAGTAACCTTACATCCTTTGTATTATGCGGTTGTAGATGTGAGAGGAGACCCGAACCCAGAAATGGGACAGTTATGGTTTGCGATGATGATGATGATGATTGTACACATTACTAAACTAAGAAGCAGTTGCAGTCGTAGCAGCCGTCATGTCAGATTACTAAGGTTGGCCATAAACAAAATGATATCCATCCTTAACATTTAATTGGCAATTTATTTATCAAAGTAAAGTATGTTTTAAGTCATTTCAACGTAAAGTGTAAAGAAATAAACTGCAGCGGAAGGGTTAATGGGTTGAAGTCGGTACATTTATTTGATAACTTGTTCGCTCGATTTACGTTTGGCAGTTACTACGGTAGTAACTTACGGTTGTAGCACTGTTTAAATTATCTACATTTACTAGCCAGTTGCGGTGTAACATATTGCCAACTCGAGTTCAATTCGCTTCGAGATATTTCGCGATTTGAATGGAAATGTTATTATGAAGGCAATAATTTACGGTTTTGAATGGAATAAATTATTAAGGAATACTGCTGAGGAATGATTTATTGCTGATACAATCGAATGCTTTCAGGCTGAGAGGCTATTCAGCGGGATTAAAATGCGAGATAGTTTAGAACGTTGCGAGCGCTTGATGTGCTGAGTGAGCGTAATGTAAGATAGACATTATTGTGTAGACGGCATAAAGTATGATAACATTGTCGTATCTGATCTGCTACCGGGCTTACATTTTCTCCCAGTCTTAGAGTATTTTCCCCCAGCTTTAGAGACTGCCTGTGAACGTCTTACTCGAGTCATGTAACTGGATCAAAATTTAGGTGTCATGTAAGTTATAAGTACTCGTTATAGCTTAAAATAAATACCTATAATATTTTTTCATTGAAAGCAAAATTCGCGCACACGTTATCAATGGACACAGCAATCAGATATCAGACGAAAGGCAATTTTAATACACAGTTCATATTAACAATTATTTGAAATCTTTCAGCCAGGTATAATCTACTGTTTGCCATAATTAATTGTGCTCGAATTTTGACCACAGAACGGGTTCTATACTAAATTTAAAGTTCTTAATTTCAAGCATTCTGTAACTATATGCGGTTAGGTAGTAAATTTTTACAATTGGCCGCTGAAAATATAAAATCTCCTCGTGCACGTTATCCACGATTGTGTCAACAATATT
>LGAG01001130.1:233345-248667 GCA_001278395.1 Lerema accius | reverse complement strand
CACAATACCCGTTGTGGTTTTATTAGATTGGCTCGTTCTTCTACTCGTACCTAGCTAGCTTCTGGATATTTCGAAATTTGTATCGTGAATATTGCTACAATATTTTAGCATCAAAATTTACTCATTAAAGATTACCTTGGATATCAACACCAAAATATTAGCATAGTAAAAACAGTGCAGTAAAAATACATTATGAAAATAGTCATAACAAAAAACCTAATGGTAAAAATTTATTAGGAGGAAGACTGGTGGATTGTTACAATCTAGCAAGTCCTTTAAGCTGTAGGGAAGATAAATAGAAAATACGTATATACATACATGTAGACATACAAACATATAAAACATTACCCTCCTTCTATCTAGTGCAGTCGGGTAGCAAGAAGTCTGTCAGAACAACCATATTTCTTAGATGGCACGTGAATATCTGCTGCGTCACTATCGGGCTATGTTCTATGATAATACGATGGAAATAATGGTCTCGGAATGAGACTGACAAAATGACCAGGACAGATAAATAATTCCAAAGAGGATGTGAAAATATTTCGTGACTATTATGTGAAAAACAATTAAAATACGAGTGATCTGTTCATTCAACAACACGAATTGCTTGCGATTTGCTGTATACCGAAAACATAATTTGGGAGAAATCAGTGTAAAAACTTAGTGAGTAAATCAAAGTATTGGAATTTCATTTCCGGATGTTAGCACAAATCATTCTTTAAACCTATCAGTTGAATGTGTCTTTTCCGAAACGAGCCGAGGCTGGGTTGTGAGTCTTACTACATAGTTATTCACCATCAAAACCACTTTGCAGGTGGTTGCGAGCTGATCTTCGCTTGTTTCATTAAAGACACCGCTTCTGATTACCGCGCGACCATCATTGAGAGTGGAATTTAAATGAAAATATTTCATCATCTCTCATACGAGCATGGTCTTATTACGCTTTGAAATTATATTAACAAGTTGAATATAAAAGCAGTCGGGGTTGTTTTTTACCAACGAGCTTCATAATTTCGTATGGAAATATCTAGAATATAAAATATGAAAATTAATATCTGCTTATTCGTTGTGTGTTTTTATAATATTGTACCCAGTTTACAAGATTTTTATTAACTCTAGTAGTTTAGTTTGAGCTTTCTAAGGTCTGCGAATTGAATATAAGATTCTATTAAGAAATTAGTATTTCAAAATTATGGTAAACTCAACCGTTGTAATGCTAACGGCGAGTAAAAATGTTTAATATCTGAAGATAGAAAGATATAGATAGACACTTCTTTCGTAGACGGGTGTTAAGACGTAGTTGTTCCGAAGTGAAGTGAGATTATTTACTAAGGTTAAACGTGTACGCTATCTGAACAGGATGCAGCGTATACTGATCGTTGTCCTTATTAACACAGCTCTGAAGATTTTTCTATAGAATAAGTTTTAAATTAAGGGCACCGTAGGGTTATCTTAGATCATTTGGGCCTTTGGGTATATACAAAATTGCTGTTAGAAAGTAACAAGTAAAACAATTATAACATGTACCTACCTCATATCTGTCATTTCCTGAAAACTTCGTCCATTTTAACTCGAGATACAAATAGAAATCAATTTCGGTAGATTGACGACTCGTACGGCGCAATGGTTACCACGCCGGATCGTAGTTCAAAGGGTCCTGGGTTCGAATCCCAGCGGGGCTGAAATTTTAATAATGAATTTTCTGTTTTCATGGCATCCACAACACAGGGAATCGTAGTATGGGGCTATGAGTGTATAGCGTTATTATTATTTAAAAGTAAACAGCCATTCGGGGCCTTAATTCCGTTGAGAGCCGAGGGCAAGGTTCCCGTATGCCTGTACGATAAAGACGGAACTATGCGCTGTTCGCCACACGAGTCAGTAGAGGTAACATCGTTTGATAACAGTATCAAGTATCGAGAGCTCTCGACTCACCCTTGTTTGAAGAACCTCTATGAAGCGCTTTAATTTAGTTACAACACTTTCATTGAAGCGCTATCGCCGTCAAAGGAGTCGTCTAGCTAAATTACGGCTAGGCTTGTGTTATTTGGCAGCGGATTACATTTGCAAGTCTGAATAGCTCCATGGCTTGGAAGGGTTCAAAAGTTAATATGTACCTAATGTTTAAGTTGATTTTGGATTATGTGTTTAAATAATTTGAAAGATACGAGCCGTTTTAAATAGTATTTGTCTGTTGATTTTGTTACAGTTACCTCACAGAAATAGTGATAGCTTAGGGATTTGAATTTTGATATTCCTAACGGGAATTCTTGAGTTCAAGCCATGCATGCACGTTTTAAAAGTTATGTACTTATTAGAAACCAATTATCGCTTGCTTCAGTGATGGAAAATATCGTAAGGAAACCTGCACACCTAAGAGTTCTCCTTGAAGTGCATAGAGGTGAACTATGACAATCCGCACTTGGTCAGCGTGATGGACAACGCCCTGTACATATATCGTGAAAGGAATCCTTAGCCTAGTAGTGGGACCACTATGGGTTGTAAAGATGTTACCTCATGGACTAACAGATTTGCTTGATAATAAATAAATAAGTCAACTTTTTGCTTCAGGAGTTAACACCTTATTTCACCTAAATATCTCAAACACAGTAACTATACATATTGCTTAACACATTAATTTCGAAGAATGCTAACAACCATAAAGTTCGTATAAAAGCATCATCTTTCATTGAGT
The DNA here is from genome assembly GCA_001278395.1 of Lerema accius. NCBI lineage: Eukaryota > Metazoa > Arthropoda > Insecta > Lepidoptera > Hesperiidae > Lerema > Lerema accius. The sequence goes on along the minus strand of LGAG01001130.1, from coordinate 245,972 downwards.
TTAAGCCATCCCTCCGCATGTTTGTTGTGTAGTCGTTCTTACTCGCTAACGTTTTAATTGACTAATATTAAAGATAGTATTATGTATGTGCACGTAGGAATATATGCTAAGACTATAATCAGTTAATTTGTCGGTTACGGACATGTAAGCATAAAATATACATAAATCAAGTTTTATGTACTTTCTCTCTATGTCTACTTTGACCATACCCAATCTGAAACTATATTGGATATTGATGTATATCTAATATAGATAGATATTTATGCATAACACTCTTCAAAAGTTTTGTAAAATAAAAATATGTACCTAAAATAAAAAGGCCACGACCACTTTTAAAAACAACTCTTCTCCGTCGTAACATAACTCACATTCGGGGGCTTTCATTGTCGGATGAATTTTAACGAAAATATTGCGTCAAGCTAGATTACGGCTAGGCCTGTCTTATTACGCTGCGAAATGACATTAGCAAGTATGAATAAAGAGCGGAGTTCCGAGGGAGGGAAATTAACCAGTGTTTATGAATATTGCCGCCCATTGTTGAGATCTTACGCGCGATCGGAGTTTCCAGATTCTTTGCATGAGAGTTAAGAGTTTGGCGAAACATTTCCTGAATGAGGCGAGTTTGAACTCTCTAGATATAATGTATGAGAACAAAACATTCGAGTTTTAAACTTTGTATTCGTGTGCTGTTTGATCTGTTTGTTGATTCCAAGATTAGCTTTTCACAAACAGGGAAATTAGAGAAATTTAAATATACATATCCTGAAATTTGTTTCTTTAGGAAAACCTTAAATATACTTAAATATTAAGTGTTTTAATTAATTTGGACTGACTATAGTTTTACTTCCCGCTAATGAAAGTTGATTTTAATTTTTACGTGGAACCTGTGAATATGTATTGTGTTCCCACTGCCACTCCACCTCTCTATACAAAGGAAAGATACAACTTCGAATTTTCTGACAACCAACACCGTGACGTGGTTGCCTTTCCCCATCACGTATTAATCTGTGTTATCTTTGGTTACTCGTAGTACAACACCGACACGATCCTCGCTAGCGAGACGCCCGGAGCGGTGGCCCGCCGTGTTAACGCGACTTGATTAAACGCGCCACAACCCCGTAATTACATACCTAGCTATCGTGTACCTACATGTGTGCCCCTAATTAGTCAGCTTGCGAAATATTCCCATTTACCCCGTTCCTGAGTTGTAATTTCCTGAAAATTACCCTAAATTTGCGTTAATTTGCATGTACCATGCTCAGAAATGAGGACTGAAATGCAATGCATTGCTATGCATTAATTGGTAAAATTGTATATTGACGACATGCAGCGTAGCTGTTTGCTCAGTGGTTAGATTTCTGATTTGTATTTAACTGCTTTCTGCCATGACAATTCAGCTTTTTTCTCCTACAGCGTCGTTGGGAAAATTAATTGCAACTCAAATTGAGTTCGCCAAATACATCAGTAGGCAATGACCTAATGAGTTACCTACTGTTAGCAAACATTTTGTCTCACCTATCAAAACGATTTTCACTTTCGAATTTCCTACCGTGAAGTCTTGCTTCATTTGCTTGTAAGTACTCCACGCACGAATTTTTTTCTAAATCTTGCTCAAGATTCGTGAAACATAATTTGAACAGTCACCTTCAAAACTGTTCCATACTTAGTGATTGACTTAAGGCAAATCAAAGGGGATTAACTGACGTGGCGCGGCGTGTTTGAACATGTCGAGACATCTCCCGGCCGCTATTGACAGCGACCCGGAATGTTACTTAATCCCGCTGTCACGTGTCACGCGCCCGGCTGCTGTGTTTGATTGTTACATTACACTTTGCTTGTGCTTAAATCAGTTAAGACTTTAATTACATGTTGATTCTAGGTTAACGTTACTTTTAAACTGATAGGGTAAATTCGTTCAAGCTATGGACTGAGTACTTAGACGCCTCATGTCAAACAGGAATAAGTTGATTTTAATTTTTTTTACCGATTGACACATATTTACAACTGTTTAAAGATTGTAGAGGTATTATTTTAGAGGTTAAAGAATAAAGGTATATAAGAGAAATCTATATCCATACAGTAATATAAAATTGGGCTAAATGACTCACTTAAATATTTTCAGTTGAAAGACCAGATGAACGCTGTATTAGGCCATCCATAACCCAATTGTTACCGACAAACATTCGCAGCAGCCGTTGTCGGTTGCAGGCCCGTAAAAATTGATCGGCAGTCGCGAGAACATTGGCCAATGAACGCTGATAAAGAGAAATTTAAAACGTTCGGGAGACAAACAATACGGAACCGGCTCATCTCGTTCGTAACAATCACGACGAGCCGCCGAGCAGCCGAGCAGCCGAGCCGCGCTGCCCCCATCGCCGCCTTCCACAATTACGGCGGCAAATAAAGACGTTCCCGCAATTTGAGGGAGGCGTATAAAAAATTATCGTCACCTTTCCCCCGAATAAAAAAGTAAGTCTCGAGTAATTTTTTTACAAGCCTTACACACAGCGGCAATAAAAACGCGGCGTAGTGAGGACAGCCGTCTATATATCATCCGCCTCCCTCCTCGGGGGAGTTGCTGACGCTCCGAATGAAAGTTTAAATGTCGAAAATAATGTGGATTACGTGGGCCGTGATGTGCTGCGTCGCTTTTTACAGAAAGAGTTGTCCGTCTCCAGTCGCGAAGTTTGGAAGTAAGAAATCGCTTAACTCGAATCTGTTTTGGAGAAGTTTAACGCCTTTTTAGTAATTGTTCTGTTTCGCAGCGCTCAAGAGGCAGTTAGCAGAATTAAACTCGCTTCACGGCACACTGTTCAAACTTTGTCGTCGCTTCCGTAAATACTGAGGTCTTAAACTGATTCATTGGTATGCTATCAGTGTCAAAGTTTAAAATGAAATGTGACTATACAAAAAACTCATAAAGATCATTTTGGTCCAGACTTCTTCGATTATATGTGGTGTGTTGCTGTGTGTGGGTACATCTGTTAGTTTTAATGCAGCAAACGCTCATTCAATATGTTTCTTCATAAAAACCTGAATATCATTAATAGAAAATTTGTTTATTGAGCAGTTACTATTTTTCGACACATCAGGAATAAGTTCACAGGAAACAAAGAAGTAAAGCTAGTAATAAACTATAAGCTCGACATATACCTATTTTAACGTTTATTCTGTATCAAGATGCGACATATTTGATACGCAGATTTCTATCAGGTCAATGAATTGCAGATTTATCGCTTGGCGCTTATCACTATGTTCCGTCGTGTCAGGTTAACACTTCTGTATTCTATTCTATCTGTTTAATTAATTCAATTGCTCACTCCTGAATAAAACACGATTTCATTTTTATCTTTTGTCTTTCTGAAAAGCGTCGATTTCAATTTAATGTGACGTCATACAATCTATGACCTACGTACAAATAAAACTCCGAATGATACTATACATCAAATTGTATAAAGTACTTTAGAACTCCTAAGGGAAGAGATGACCATTCATACCTACTTACGTACCACTCAAAATAATATATCCCTCATTATCAGGTAAGAAGTAGGTACTTCAATTCCACAACGCTTCAACCTCTCAATATTCGTGGATCAACTTCCGGTTGCTAGCAATCCATATTCTAATTAATCCGAGTAAGTTTAACCATCACTGAAGAATTTTAATCTTGCATCCCATCTTGCCCCAATCTCGGCGTAGCTTCGTCTTATAGCTTCTGAGCTCATTTGCGGGACGTTTCCTTAAAATGCGATATTACAAGATCGGGCGAAATTGCCCCTAGTCACGCTTCTTATTACAAGGTTTCAGATTTTCATTCTAATCGCATTATAACCCTTCAAAATATTCATCTTTACAGAGAAAAAATTGAAAAGGCGGCCGTAAAGAATTTGAGGGCTCTTCTCAAAGAGGTTTCAATAACCACTGAAAGGTCGTCTGAAGAAAATTTTTAAGGTTGAAATCAAGGATCGTTAACATTAAACTCTTGTAATGAAGCATCTGTAAATACGCGGGGAAATTCTCAGAACATTTGTTGGAATGCCGATTTATAAGATGATGATTTAAGTGATAATATTAATTGGTATTCAATGTAATTGAGTAATATCATTGAACTCTGAAATGAAGTGCCCTCTGTATCTCCTTCGTAGTGTTATAATAATATGAGCATCAAATAATATGAATATAAAAGCACTCAACGTGCGAGTAGAAAAATATGAACATTTATTCCGTACAATTAATGAATAACAGAAACTTAAGACCCTGTAAAATAACATTAATTAATTTGCAAATTATAAAAACTAAGAAAGTTATTCTACAGTAATGAATTGATAGATGTACAAATTACAAAAGCTATGAGAAAGTTTCAACAGCTCGGCAATAGCTTGAAAGGAAATCTAATTCCACCAAATCAAGAAGGAATCGAAGAGATGCTGAGATTGGGGTCTCGCCAGGTCAGACACTGATAACGACTTTCCGGTTATTATAACCACTTCGATAGTGTTTCAAAAAGTAACTTGTAGTTCCAGAGGTAGTGACTCATTTATAAGTAAGAAATTTTAACAATTACCGTTATTATTATTCGAATGTGAACTGAATTGGCTGTCTCTAGGTTGAATTTGTTAATCACAAAGAGAATAGAAATTAATTACAATTAGAAAAAAATGTGTTGTGGATTCTCTATTGTTCATGAATGTATTCGTTATGCTTATTAAAAAATTTACTAAATAATACTTTTTTTTATTTATAAAAAATATACCGCTAGGTAGACGTGAAAAAAAAATTAGAACGTATATTTAAAAAAATATAATATATTCTATTGTTTTTATTGGCATACTTTATATAAATACCCTAACCAAATTATAGTTTTCCAACCCTAAGAGTTTCTGGGCTAAGTCCAATTTTCCTACGGACCCCAAAAACGCTTAAATTGGCACAAGTGGCTAAACAAAAACTTTAGACGTAATTATTCTAAGTGAGCGAATACAAAACAAATAAGATTATTTTCTCTTAGTGATTTATTTACTTAAACAACGTTTGCAATAAAAAACGTGACCGGGAACCCAATAGTCAAAGAAAACATTTTTCCATCCACGAACAGGACTCAAAGGGAGAATTATCCATAAACATTGTCGATTCAGGCGGCGCCGGCGGTCAAACAACGACTTTGTTCGACATCAAATCTAATATAATTCCGAGTATTGAGCAAACAACGATATCGGCAACGATAAAAATGTTTGAACAAATATTTTGCCAAATTTTCGAATCCAATATCTGTGCTCGATCTAAGTGTGCTATAAGTCTTACCGCTCTGGTAATAGAATTGTAAATTGAAAGGCAATAGGTTTGCCATTCGCGGTCTGATCGGGCGGGACGGACCGACGCCGCGGCGGACGAACGACGGGCTACGTAACGGTGGTCAGTTGTAATTCATCTTGTCGTTCAGTAAACCCGCGGGCTACATTTTCTTTACTTTGTGAACTAAAGACTCGTAAAGGCACATTTCGTTAAAACCACATTTGAGGTTTCCTTTTTGTGTACCCTATTATAAAATTGGTAGATCTACGATCGTGTTTGCACAGAGACTTTCAATAAAAGTAATTTTCCATTTCAATTATACATAATTTTAAGATCTTTCAAACTGTGATTTTGTTTAGGTGTTTAAGAGTGATTTAAAAATAGAGGGGATAGTTAGTAGTCTCAATATTTAGTAAATGTTGCATCTTTGTAGACGTATACGTTAAAAAAACATGCTTCATAATGCAAGAGGATGAAAAATACTATGATAATAACGGGTACAGTACGAGAGTGGCATGTTTTAAAGATGTATAAAATTACAATGGATGAACCACTAAAGACCTGAATAGTAGAAGCAATCTAAAAGCTTTAAGGAAAGATCTAGAATTCCACTAACGTTCAACGAATTTATAGTTAGAACCTGAGCAATAAAGGAAGAAACTGGAAGGTTATTACGATTTGTGATATCGTCAAAGTCTCAGAAGATTTAAATCCATAAAAGTGTAATAGCGGCCGCGTCGACAGTAGAATTTTTAGTCAATTTCTCGTTTGACACAATTGAATTTGATCTTCGGATAAATCGGGTTTCTGGGCACGGAGCGAGGGTGACTTCCGACGGGCGCCGGCGGAGTGCGCGCCGAGACACGAGCGGCGAGCGACGACGTTGTGGCGGAGAGCATTTTACTAAACTGTCTTCATCGTCTTATGAAAAACACGGATGAAAAAAGCACACTTGGCCGGTAGTTTTCCATAAAAATCAAATTTTATGTTAGTAAATTCTCTCTATGACATAAGACTTGTTAAAAAGTAAAACTCTTCTCAAGACTCCTCATTTATTTATTTATATTTTTTCTCATATAAATAAAAGTTAATGCTACGTACAACTGCAATTTAAATCAAGCCCAACACATTTTATTAATGCACAAAAGTAAGAAAAACATAATTTTGCCAATATAATTAAAATTATATCAGGTAATTATACGTTGTGGGTGTTATTAGACCGTAAACAATATACATGTAAATATGTCAATATAAAATTTCGTAATACATTTCTGGCTAACTTCTGTGTATTGCGCCACACTTCGTCTTCTTTGATTCAATGGGTCATCGTCGCAAAGATCAATCGTCAGTCGCTACTCAACGAGTCTTCGCGCTGTTCACTTCGTTTACGGATCAAACGGAAACTTAACTTCTTGTCTTGTTAAAATGATAATAATACTTCTCTGCCTCTTTATAAAATTTTAATAGAAATTATAAAGACTCATGGAAATTATCAGTTATATAACCAGTTCTGTGTAAAGTAGAGAAATATTTTTTAATCTAGATGTTTGTATTATTTTTTAAAGGTGTATACTACGTAGAAGAATCGACTGAATGATTAACATTTATTATTCTACTTCTCAGATTTAAAGTGATTTAAAAATCAAATCCTTTATCTGGGTTTTCTGTTTGTGAATGTATAAAATAGTTAACCTAGAACTTAGTGAGTTTATAGTCCCACGGTTAAATATGTTGTCTTACTGCTGCTTTCTCTGTTTACCGTTGAAGCGTATAAAATATTCTCTATGACTAAAATGAAATAAGATACGTAGCAACTATTTGACAGAGCAAGATATACGACCGTACATTTGACCATTTTTCGAATTAGTTTTATATGTATTTCAAATTTGCGTCATTATACAAAACTATTATCCAGAAACATAAGTTACTTTTCAAAATTAGGCAATGTAACCCGCAGTAGTACACACGATCCATTACAGAGCCACTACTCCCGGACGATTTATGACTACACGAAAGGGTTTCCGGATCGCCATATTGGCTCACCGTACGGGCTGTGCCTACGGTTCACGCGGCCTTTTCTTATTTACTTTATATTATAAGTTCAATATATTTTTGTATATTCATAGTGGCTAGTCAAAGAACTTGTGGTTGAAATTCTACCATAAGTTATTAAGTAAAATTATAGTCTTTCGTTTAACTGGCAAATTTTAATATCAAAGTATTAAAGATTTTGGAACAACTATGTTGATTTATATATTTTGATCTATATGTTATGATGTGAATTTTGTATGTTATGTTATGCATGATGATTACATTAATTAATCATTAGTAATTAATGAGAGAAGACTCAAAAGGAATACTTTTAAACGTTTTGAGATGATAGGTCTTCATAAACATCCATATGAACAAATTTTTCAAGTGGTTCAAATGAGAAACAAGAACAGAACGAGAAGATAAAAATACTTTTAAATGTAATATTACTTATAGATATAATTGTTATTTATATCTATAAAGAAGTCCTTAATATATTATTAACATTTTTGCGTAGCATAGCGATAAACAATTTAAACTATTTACAATAACGGGCTCAGGGGCTTACTCCTACAATTAGGCCCGAAGTTCCCATAATGACTGCAATTATTCGGGACTTGGCAAGCGACGCGGCACGCAATGCCTCCGATGTTCCCCGACAAAGCCACGTCAAACGCGGTGATTAATTATTTATCTCAGAACCTTTGTGTGCCGGAGAATACATGTACAGACGAACAGAACTATTGTGAACTCTCTTAGTTCACAATCCATCACGTTGCTACGTTACTATAATAATACGTGAGACGTATTTGAATTTTTACCCGACTGCATCAGAAGGGGGGTAATATTTTTCCAGGGCATGTATGTTTGTTTGTTCATTTTCTTAAGGTTTTATTAGATTTGTGTAAGTTGTGGGACAGACATAGGCTAAATATTTTTTTAAATTGATGAAATAATATAAGAGTGAGTTTGTCATTTTGTTGTTTTATGTGGTTTTCTATCTGATCCTAGCAAAAGAACATTGGATCGTACTAACTCGTAAGTTTGCTATAATATATTAATCTGAACTTTATCCCATTTGTCATCATGTGGGGAGTGTATTCGTGTGCTCTTAAAACTAGCTAAATCTAAAATATGTAGGTATGTAGAGGAACACTTGGCATTATGTAGAGAATAATCAATTCAAAAACTCTTTTGCTTAAAGTGAAAAAAATATATTTCGTATTCAAAATTAATAAGAAACTTTGCATTAATTAATTCTCTGTATACTTCTATTTAAACATTTTCATTATTTAAACTTTAAAACTTAGTTAAATAAGAAATTATGACCTTAGGTACTTGAGTGAAGAATAAAGTCATGAACAAACTAAATAGTTAACAATTAATTAGAGTTCTCAAACATTTACCAAATACTTTTACACTCTCGTAGCAGCACGCACAACATGCCGAACATTCTGATTTGCTACTAGCTGACAGTAATGTGCTGTGATGATGATAGACGTAATTTAGAGCGATGTAACCACGGCTTGCGTCCATTGTGCAGTATGCACCGCAGTTAGCTAGCACGTGGCGCATGATGTTTACCGATTACTAACACCGATTAACCCCTGCTAACAATAGGCTAATTTATACCGATTTGATTTTAAATGTGGACAAGATTCGTACTGGTTCGTTGCAGAGTATCCTCTTCTTGAATCTTTAAACGTTCTTTGTCCTACTTTGTAAGTGGTAAAGTGTGATATTGACTTTGGTGATCAATACCTTTCGTCATCTCGCATGTATCATTTGCATAAAAAATATGAAACTCGGCAAAACCACAATGAGTATTTATCAAACTTTAGAATTCACTAAATTGAGATACGTAATCCAAATGATTTGTTATAAGCAAGCTGTAACCCTGAACAAAGTTTTAAAAAATCCATCACGTGCTGTTTGAAAATAACGTAGACTTTCTCAGCTCCTATTGAAAAGGTAAACCCGTTAAACCATTTGCAGGTGGATAAGTCAGTTTCGTCTGTCTGGAGATATTGATTTAGCTGTAGCAGACGACAGGTTTATACGGATGGCTTCTCTTGAAACATCTACTTGTGGTTGTAATGCGTGCTTATTCCGTTTCATAATACGCTATAGACATACTTAACAACAAGACGATTTGTAAGAAGAATATTTTGCTTTGGATATTCGCTAGCAGTAATGCTGCAAAGACATTCCGTAGCATAAACAGCGAAAATAATACTTGTAATTTTGTTCCAGATGTTAGGTCGTCATGAAATATCTCAGATGCGGCAACCAATCGTACAGTAATTGGTGATACAATGCGAGAGATCTGACGTCATCATGGGCGGGAAGAAGGGCCCGTTCAGGAGCTTCGCCATAACCCTTATCCAGATCATCACCATCATAAGTCAAGGTGGGTAGTGTGATGATATCTCTTCATCAACTCAAGTCTTCTCTAGACTAGAGAGGTTTAATGAATAATAAATTAATAGGAAATTAAAAAACGAGCGTAGGTAATGCTCTAAGCATTTCTTTGTCAAAACTGCTTGATGAATTTCATCATGTGTGGTGTCATTAAATTGGACTCCATTGTAGGCGTAGCATAGGCTTTTTTATGTTACGGCGCCAACAACTACGAAAACAAGTTTTTCGGTCGGGTTTTCTGTTTTTAATATATGACATAGTTGTACGTCCAACAACAAAAACTTTGAATACGAACAGAGAACAGGGGGAGCGAGTTCGTATCAAATGTTTTTACTAACTCAGTCCTTCTATTCGACGTTTTGTTGGTAAAAATAAAAGTATGTAGTTAAAACGTACTACATAGTTAAAAGGGGTCCGTAATGGGTCCGCTCCACTCGCGGTAGAAATCGTCCTCAGTAACTGAATCTTAAAACTTATCATTTTTCGATAATTTAAATGCCAACAAAGAGTAGATAGTAATACTTATTAAGAGAGTTATTTTAATGAAATACGAAAATGTTGAGTAAAGATAACTTTCTAGGTTAGATACAAAGCAACAAAATTGTAAACTTGACTCTAAGAGAATCTAACACAAGCTCCTTGATAAAGGAGAGCACGCTATTGCCACATCAGCTTACAAGGCGATGAACATCATAAATGAAACTGTTAATAGGCTAACTAACTTTCCGAAATTACACGAAAACTTTTCGAATAAAACGACGCTCAAAGGGCGCGGAGTCTTAATGAAGACAATATTTTGAAGGGTTCTCAACTTCTGTAATTAAATCTCGTTTCTCATATCTCGAGGCGCGTGTCTTTGAACAATCGTCTTCTATATTAGATGTGGTGTCAATCAATTTAACTGTGCGACTAACTTAGATAGTTGGAACTTGACTTTGACTCGCACTTCTCTTATAATAGGCGAGAACTTCTAAAGGATTGGGAATGTTGCGATTGGGACCAACCCTCGCCTATTAGTAAAGCTTAGTAATGAACTTTTGGGTCTATTTACTAGTCTGCTACTAATTTTAGTTTGTTATTATACAAGAAGCTAAATTGATACCTTCGACGCCTACGTATAATTATTTGTTGTTCATTAAATTTGCCGACTTCTGATGACAAAATAATAGGGAGATAATAAGTATTCATTTTAGTTTATCTATGTAATGTTAAATGCTCACGGGTTTACTAAAATCAATTCACTTTTGTTGAAAGAAATGTTTTGTTTACTCTTTGATCTATTAAAACAGAGATATTCTGAGTCAGCGACGTGATACAACTTGAAATAAACATAATTTAAATTGTAGCTAATTCCACTTTTGCAATTAATAATTTTACTAATAACGTAAAAACCGATGGCTCAATCGATGCATGGGAGTAATCCAAATTTTTTGACACTGTTACCTATCTAGTCTCTGACCACGACCATAGTTGCTTAACTTTGCCGATCACTTAAGATCAAGTCTAAGCCTTTATTATAGTACGAGCTGTTGCCCGCAGCTTTGCTTGCGGAAATTATAGTTTTGCGGTGATTACTCCCTTAAGGGTTGATTTAAGAAAATCGTTGAATAAGGTTCTTCATCCTTTTCAACCATACACCCAAGCACGAATTTGAAAACTGCTAGCTTTAAAATTTGGTTAATTTTCATACAAACTTTCTTCCCCTGTTTCCCCCCATTAAAGTGGGAATTTCCAAAAATCCGTTCTTAGTGCTCCCTTACACTCTAGAAGGAACCTCTGTGCCAAGTTTCATGCTTCTAGGTCTATCCGTTTAGGCTGTAGCGTGTCTGTCAGTCAATCAACATTTTTATTAAGTAGGTATGATGATTTTTTGTGTGCATGACATTACCAAACCGGTTCATCAAACTATGGATTCTAATACTATAAAGTATAAGGACATTTATTTCGTGCAGGAGGAAGAACTTTGAAATGGGTCCAAAGCCGCCTGCGCTTATAGTGTTAATTTATATTTTAGACAAACAATTTCTCTGACAAGGGATATAATTTGTTCTAAAGCTGCGACAGTTTTGACTTGTTTTTTGCTCGGTTCGAAGTGTCAAAACAGCTAACTCGGATTAAAAAGGCGACACCTCTCGGTAAATAGAATGATAAAAATGTTTTATAGGTATTAGCATTCATCTAACACTGGTCTAATATTTTATTGATCTAGATATTCACGAGGATGACAGCGTTAGTATCAAAAAGCGCTAGGTCAAGCACTTACTTATAAAAAGGAAAAAAGTAGGTAAAGAAAAAGCAATAATAAACTACTACTACTTCAGTATAAATACTGCGGCTGTGAGGAGGGAATGATGATTTGAAGCTCCTATTCCAGAATGTAATATCTAAACGTAATGCTCCGAGTTTTACACCGTCCAATTAAATTTCTCAATAACAATATTTGCCGCAAGGAGTATGCTTATTAAAAAAGCTCGCATTTCATCAAAGGGTAAACATTTTTTGAACCTGAAAACATTGCGTGAACAACCGGCACATCATATAACGTCTCTTTCATAAATATTTTTACAAGAAATACGGTTTTATGTAAATTAAAAACAGTAAATTAAAAAACAGAAGGTATTACGGAAAAAAGGAAGAAAATTGCTGTATTACATTTAGATATTTTGTTATGACATTGTGCTTTAGACCGCCTCAGTGATGAATTACTTTTAATTCTTTTCTCGTCTATGAAAATTATTGAACACTAATGACATATTTAAGCTTTCGAAAATGCAAATAACTTTATTCTCTGACTGATATACAAATCGACCCCTCCTACGTAAGTTGTTGTAAGCCACAAAAATGACATTTTGCGATTTTACTGAAAATAGTCCTGATATGCAA
>LGAG01001130.1:213947-233060 GCA_001278395.1 Lerema accius | reverse complement strand
AGATAATTAGTTTGGCATCTGCGTAACGAGATATTAAACGTATAGTTATATCATTTGAGTAATCTAACGGTGAGAGTAACGAGATGACGATCGATAACGACACACAAATGATTACAATCTTATACTGATTTAACGGATAAATAAATAAGGTTTGTCCTTCTTGAACAGGGATAAATAAATAAGGTTGAACGTAGTTCTTGAAGGTTATTTGAAGATCCCCTGTTCATAGACTGATTTTGGATAAGATCCCGGCTGGGACCGACATTTATGTAACAGATGGCTGTTAGTCAAATTTCCACCACTTCTGCTTCAGAAAATGTTTGCAGGAAAAATCTACGAAAGTACGTAGCTTGCTACGCTTCTTTTAAACGAGTCAAAGAGCACATTTTTCTGATATCTATACTAATATATAAAGCTGAAGAGTTTGTTTGTTTGAACGCGCTAATCTCAGGAACTACTGGACCAATTTCTTTAAGTGTAAGATAGTCCATTTATCGAGGAAACTTATAGGCTATATAACATCACGCTACGATGAATAGGAGAGGAGCAGCAAAAAAAAAAAAATTCCAGAATCGGGAAAATTACGCGGGCGGAGCCGCCGGCGACTTCTAGTATAATATAGTTGTAGCTAGGTAAGTTTATTGCATTGGATATAATAGTATGTCAATTATGAATTTTTTAAATAATCCTTTGTGTCGTCGTAAACCTTCTTCTAAAACTTTGACACTTGGTATTCTATCTAAACTTTGTCTTTACAAATCGGATATACTCGTAAGATATGTTATTTTGTTCGGAGAGAAATCCCCACAAAGTGCCAAGTATCAGTTAGTAGTTAAGATATTGAATATGAAATTAAACAACAATACTGTTTCGCTGTATCTTCGCATCAAATCTAGAAATCCCTAAGTGGGCCAGAACAAACAATTGGGTAGTCGCCGCTGCGTGCTCCGGCCGCAAATTTACATACGCGCCTGTAGTTTCTAGTTTCATGAGAAATTCACACTGTTTGGACAGAACTCGACCGCCATCGCTAAGATTAAATAGTAGCGTTATTGAATTCTGACAGGTTTTGATACTGAACACATTTCTATGGTATTTTGAGGGCGCTGAATATTTAAGCGTCACGCCGGCGCTTTATCATTTTTTTTTATCATAGCACTTTAGTCTCGGTTGGAATGTAGCTTTATTGTATTTTTTAATAAAATTACGCAGAAACAATTTAAATTCAATAAAAGGTCCCTATAATTGTCAGCAATTAGGCAAGGCAATTTGCCAATGCTTACAACTCTTCGAATACAATAATTAATTGCCGAAAAAATTGTTGACAGCTGTAAATTCACACTATTAATTATTCTGTAAACTGTTCAAATATAATATTATTTTTCTTTGATTGGACAGCGCAGAATCGTAAAACTTGCTTTAAATTGGGTAATTTATTTTATAGATACGTGCCTTGTTTTAATGACATAGGTTTATTCAAAATAGAGAACAAGGGTCATAACATAATAATTTAAGACTTTATTTAACCTTTGAGAACTTTATGGAGAACTCTCAGGTGTGCAGGTTTTCTCACGATGTTTTTCATCAACGTAGTTAGTAATAATTACGAGGTATCTAACACGCACATAACTTTTTAAATTAGATGTGCGTGCAGTGGGGTTTGAACCCGGGAACTCCCGTTGGAGAGACCACTGATGAAACCACTAGACTATCACTGCCTTGCACATAGACTCGTCAATCTTTGATCGTCAATAATTATTCGGTGTTCTTAAACTGTGTGCATATTTGCAGTACTGACGGAGGAACCAAGATTTGCGGAGCCTATCCCCAACGTGACAGTGGCTCTGGGCCGCGACGCCAGTCTACCGTGTGTCGTGGAACACCTCGGGACTTATAAGGTAAGCCGCTATTAACAAAGTTCCCACGACCCACTTTTTAGTATCCTACCGCTGCCCCCAAATATAATCCCATTTTTGCTTCTATTTAGAAGAAAAATTATAAATTACTTATCATGTGAACAATATTACACGTATAGATTATTATGTATATACACGTATTCGTTCGTACGTTTTAAGCGACCCTATTTTAAACTTTTTCAGCGAAATTAATGAAATAAAGAAAACGCGCTTAAACTTATTTTATTTTACTTTTAGTTTTCATGGAACTTGTGCTGAACAAGTTAATTTTCTGTTTGAAAGTTTAACACATCTTTATTGAGAATGTTTTAGAGAACTTTCAAGAAAATGCTCCTTGAGATATACTATTTACTGGCGATATGATAAATGATATTGTTGATAAAGTTATTATGTAATATTATGCAACAGAATCTGTAACAAATTGGCCATTTCTTAAGTGATAACTATGCAGTGAAAATTTATTAGAGGAGTGACATTCGACTTGACTTCTAGTAGTGTTAATGAAGTTTGCAGTTTTTAACTCTATTTCCACGATAAAAATTGTAACCCACTTGCTTCACGGCAACATTGGCATTAAATTCACGCAGCGTGCGCGCTCCCTTCCACGCCGATACTGGTATTCACGAACCGAAAACTGACGCAAATTCGCCAGTATTTGGCACTGGGAAAAATTGTTGCAAAAAACAAGAGACAAACGGGTCCAACGTAAAATTCAACGTTCACGAAGCGCGGCAACGCGTTCCCGCAATATTTTTCAAACGGTACGCGATCAGCGGCGGTTGTTTTATTTAAATAAACGACCGCTTTGAATGCGGTTCGCCGGACAGACACGGCACACGACTGAACGTCACAAATTATGGCTTCATTATTTGTACAATATTGGTGGTCGTGCAGTTTCGAACGACATGTA
This sequence comes from Lerema accius, assembly GCA_001278395.1. Taxonomy (NCBI): domain Eukaryota; kingdom Metazoa; phylum Arthropoda; class Insecta; order Lepidoptera; family Hesperiidae; genus Lerema; species Lerema accius. The sequence continues at coordinate 230,234 of LGAG01001130.1, read as the reverse complement.
GCAGAAAACGTCGTGTTTTTACTAAACGGTGATATTTACAATGTACAAATACTATGCAATTATAACTCATTATGTCTGGATCCATAAGATTGGTATTATGTAAACTGAGATTATGTAAGTATTCAGTTACCAAACTCGTATTAGCTTGCATTGTTTTTAATGTGCCGCTGCCGATAGTTAAATCCTTCACTTACTAGACCTATAAGATGTTTTCTTATTTCGTGATCGGAACTGGCGTTCCTTGAATACAGTTCAAAAAACACTTATTGATCACTAGAAAATTGTAGGTACATCTGAAAAAAGTGTAGACGCGCTCCCAAATATCTTCTTAAAATATTTTTATCACTCGCTTCCAGTATTTCACGGTGAGTTACGTGTGATCTGAAAACGGGAGAGCCGTTCCGATGCGAATTTATCTGCGAAAAGGATATGAGATTCACTAGTATTTATTTCATCGAATAAATTCTTTTGCAATCTGCTTAAGTTTATCAGATGTTTGTATATTTACTGAGATCTAGAATGTCGAGAGTTGGTATATTTGTATAATTAAATTTTGTACCATAATCAAAACGAATAATGGCGTTACGGAGAAAATGATATTAAATAATTATAATTTTCTATTACTCCCAACGGCAATGAAGTGTTTTAAATAATTGTATAATTTGTTCCAAAAAACCGAACCGAAAGTTGGCTTAAAACTGGTTCAGCCACTAACCGATCAACTTTTCTGAACTGAAATTTTTCCAGTTTTTGATTATCCGCAAAAAGTTTTACTTTCATACGTTAAGGCTTAAACGACTAGTCGAAAAGTATTTTTTTATGAAAGGAGTAGTTGACCGAATTTCGTGTACAAAGTAAAACGATGCGAGATTAATTTTTTATATGTTAAATTTTTAACTGTATCAAACTGGAATCCTATTCTTTGGGAGATGAATGTATGAAAGAAAGCTTTTTTTCTGCGTTTGACAACCTAAGGAATACATTCTGAAAGTACATTAAATACATACGACGTTTGTTGAACGGTGCACGTTTTTGATACGTGCGTTCTTTGCGCGTTTTTAGGTATTATAGCAGATAGTGTTCGTATGAAGACATATATGGTAAAAAAACTGTTAAACGTACGACGTCAGCTCGTTCAGTAACATCATATGCAAAGGTAGCACTTTGTGATGTAACATTTAAATCCCGAGATATGTTAATGTTTAGGCGACACGAAAAGCGTTTCACCTGTAACTTTATCACGACTGTATAGAATCTCATTTGTAATCGTTTCAACGTTAAAGAATAAAACTTTCGAATAGGCATATCAATGCGAATTGCTCTTTTATAGCTAGCTATTGTATAAAATAAGGTCATGTGGTACAAGTGATAGTGATTCGAGCGAACCGTAATAGATATGGATGAGCATCTGAATGGCCTCTGGCTGAAGACTCGCCCCTCTTGAGAGATACCAGTATATTGTAGTTACTGAATGTGGGACTTGTCGCATACCAACTAGACCAGCGAGGAAATTTTATCGTCACTATAGCCGTTTTGACATACTAATTGGCTTCGAAATGTTCATAGCCACAGGTAAAAGTCTCTATTCAGAATTAATAAGGCCTAGAAAAAAAGGATTAAGATGAGTGGAGATTTTAGTGTCAATCATTTCTTAAATTCAGTTTTCAACTTAATTTTTAGAAGATTTTTAGCAGTCATAAATATTACATTAAAGGTTTTCCAAAAACTATATAACGAATGAAATTTGTATGGGTGAATTTATATTTTCATCGTTTCTTCGCATTTCGCTTTACATAGACAGTCTGTAAAATGACTAGCAGTATATTGCTGAGCGATTCCCCTGTTGACCGATAAACCTTGATATCTTGATGAATACGAGCATTTTTCTCTACATTGCCGGCTATTATTACACTTTAATATTCCTTCTAATACTGAACAGCAAGAGTTAAAGAGCTCGTAAATCACCTGGAATTGAAGGATTAGGAAATCGTCATAATTTGAAAACACTTCAATGAAAACTAATTCACGTTAGTAAAAAGCTACTCCGTTATCAGTGTGTAATCTAATTCGTTTAATAATTTAATCCCTTTATACAATAATTCTTCGTATACTGAGCACTCAGTATTTGGCAACCAGATAGGTACTTCGATTCACTTGCCTAAATACTGACTATGAATATAAAATATGAAACATTCATAAATCACAAATAGTAGATACCATATTAGTTTGGGTCTTAATCATTATTACCTTTTAAGATTAATTTAAATGACTTCTAATACCTACTACTTATATCGTAATGACTTTCATGTAATGCCCAGCTTTCCTCTCCTTTTCCATTAAAAATATCTACATGCACCATAGTTAAATTCTGTTAGTAAACCTACACTGGTGTGGTTTTCCTCGATTCGGGTAAAATGTTTCAAAAACTTTTCTAGTTCAAATTTTTTTTGCGCACAACTCATCGTGTTGTAAATTTTTCACGGGCCGAACATTTCGGATGTTTGGAAAACGCTGTTCATTTCTACCAATGGTGTTGGAAACTGAGAAATTTCCCACGGGACCTAGATCGTGTATCGTTGCACCTTCGGAAAATGGCAGTTCAGACCTACATTGTGTACTATATGGAAATCTTTTGCCTATACTTAGTCTTGGGCTGTTCTGTCTTGTTTGTTGGTTATATGTTAGTTAAAAATGGTAGCTTTGTTGAAAATGAAAAATTTTTAATTTTATTTTCTAGTACGCTAAAATAGGCTAAACTCAATCAAAATTAGTTATTTATTTTATTTATGGAACTAATAGCTCACAAAACGGACGTCGAATTTTACAATATAGAGTTATCTAACAAGTTGTTCTCACAATTTTTTCTATCTTACATTTGTAGATTCGAGAATAGAATACGCCTATTTGATTGTAATTAGGTACGGGAAATTGATACATTCTTGCAACATTTTACAAAGAAACTACATCGGATCTTAAACTGTAGCAGACACACTCTTATGACCATCATACTTAATAAAAATGTTGATTGACTGACAGACACGATACAGCCTAAACGGATAGACCTAGGAGCATGAAAATTGGCACAGAGGTTCCTTCTAGAGTGTAGGGGAGCACTAAGAACGGATTAAGGGGGGGAAATAGGGGATGAAAGTTTGTATGAAAAAAAAAAATTAAAGCAAGCAGTTTGCAAATTAGTATTTAGGTTTTCGATACTAAGCTTAGAAGTGCGGATTTAAAAAAAAAATTAGGAAATTAACCCTTAAGGGGGTGAAATAAGGGATGAAAGTTTGTATGAAAATTAACCAAATTTTTAAGCTAGCAGTTTTCAAATTCGTGTTTGGGTGTATGGTTGAAAAGGATGAAGAACCTTATTCAACGATTTTCTTAAATCAACCCTTAAGGGGGTATATATCACCGCAAAACTATAATTTCCGCAAGCAAAGCTGCGGGCAACAGCTCGTGATATATAAGTTGATATACATCACGGAGAAATGAAAGTTTTTTAGTGTTTACGATCATGAACAATGTTTAATGCGTGTCATGTACTGTCACGGACACGAGTTCGCCAATCGTTGTCTCGCGGGAAACGTGTCAACCACGCTGACTGTACTCACCGTTGATTATTTCGAAAAAATAACATTAATATCTGATTATGTAGGGAAACATTTAAACATCAAGTTTTGTTTAATTGTTTTCATTAATTATTTGTTATCTAAAAAACCTTAGAATAAAAATTTCTAGTAAAATATGTGCTTAGAATATTTGATAAAATTTTAATAACGATTCGTGGCCATATAACCTTATTGTTGTAGTAAAAATTGTAGACATAAAATTTGATGAGCTTTACTAGCTTCTGATTTTAATAATATCAATATGGGTTCAGTAATTAAACGCTCGTTAGTTGTAAAGTTCTACATCCATTATCACAATCGCCATCGCAAGTTAACGATTCGCGTCCACAACACAAATACTCCATTCTAAAATATTTATTCTTCCATTATATTAAGTACCGTCAAATATCCGTCGAGTCGATACCCTCGTCATATCGAGTGCCACGTTCGTCAGAGCACGGACCGTTTATCGCTGTGTTCCGCCTCGTTGTTCGATCCCGCGGGAAATTTGCCACCGCCCTGACACCTCATCTCACTCCGAATGTGAAGCGTATTTTTAAAAATAATTCCCAGTGTTTACCGCCCGCTAGTACCTGGAATATTGCCGTTAAATTTTTATAGTGTTGTTAGAGGGTCGTTGTCTGTTTCGTTAATCTAATTTTGGAGTGGGAGTGGTCCATTCATTCTTGAGTCTGACTCAACGTCTTTTGCTTGTTGTGTAATGTGTATTTTCTTGGTCCTAGTCTTTAATTGACTAAACAGCAAGGTATCTATATCCTCAATATGAGAATCATACTGTTAAAATTATCCAAGCAGTATTAACACGAAATGAAAGTATTTTTACCTACCTGGCTTTTCGTTACCCTGTTTGGACTAACTTTGATGAAAGTGTTAGAGAGCACATTGTCTTCACATTTGTTAGTCCTTTACATAGTGTACATTTTCGTTTTCTTCAATTGTCGGTTCAATTAAATATTTTCCAAAGCTATAGATATAAGTACAATCAACTGTGTTTTGGTAGTAAATAAGCTCCTTACAGTGTCACATTTTTATCCTCTTATGGTGTCAGCTAGTTGTCACAGTGTAAAACGCTCGGTAACGGACGAGGTGTTCCCTGGGGAAATCTGCCAACAACTTTGACATCTAATACGGTCCAAAATATTTGTCTACTTTCCGTTTTACGGTTTGAGACAATACTGATATAATAGTTTTAGGAGCTCTCGAGTGCCGTAGGGACAGTGTTCTTGTGATCACTACTCTTACAACAATATAATTAAAGCTAATTAGCTGGCTCTTACGCACGGGTATGACATGTGTGTGTTAGCATTTGTGTTTGAGTATTTCTAACATCTGCGATAGGTGCCATTGCCAGATGCATTTTTGTATTCGGTTGGATAAAGGGGGAGTACAATTAATAAACGAATCGGGCTTCCCTTTTAATTTGAATGTGTCCTCTTGTAATTTCAATGTAGGTAAATGGCAGGAATCACATGGTTTCATATAGAATTTTACACAAAGTGCAATATCTACTAATCTAATTCAGTCAGATTTTTATTTAATTTAGTTAATCTTGTTAAGGTGTGATTTTAATTATTGTAATAACATTTACACAATAATATTGTGTACCTCAGAGAGAACTGCGTAACATACTCGTACCTATACTTCGACGCGGAACATAGGTAGAGACCGCCATATATCTATAACATTAATTTGTATACTACCGTCTAAGTTGTCCAATTATTGCCGTGTTATTAAACAGTTGAAGATAGTAAATACTTTAAAAGGGATGCGTCGTTAGCGTGCAACTTCGATCGGACGAAATCGTCGCGTGACTTCAAATTTATTACGCAGGAACAAGTTAAGCTTCAACAAGTTATTTTCGTGATAACTGAGCAAATTATGAATTTCAGTCGCCAACTCGTGCATTTAGGAATTAAGTTAATAGCTAGTTTCAGCAAATTAAAGTTTAAACAGCTAAAGTTGCAAGATTGAAGATAGTTCTTCATGTTTTACTTTTGACTTGCATATTCCTGATTAATATGTTTTTGTAGTTCGACAAACTAACAGATAATGTGGCCAGAAATGAAGAGTTTAAATCGGTTGTTTTCTGGTTTCACTCTGTAGTGTAAAATATATAACAGTTCTGACAGATTTCAATGTCAGTTGGACGGTTCACGAAAGATGTGTTGTACCAGAAGAAAGATGATCTAAATATACTCTGGTATAATTAAATACATGCTGATTAAACACATTATTACGTTTACACTTCGCCCTGTTATCACAACCTTGACTAGTGCCGTTATGTGCGTAAATTCTATACATCATCTGTCTTATTATTACACCTAAAAGAATTACTGCAATGCGACAGAAACATGTACAAAAAATACCGAAATGTCCTTTTCGTTACAAGACCGAAATAAATTTACATTAATGTTAATTTGAAACAAAGTTCGACATCCAAACCTATTACAATAATATTTCAGCGTCAGCGTGGAAGCGTAACGGAAAGGACATTTTTCAAACGTTCCAATAAAGTACTGAAAACATTCATTATTTATTACCGTTTCGGCAATATCTCCCACGCTAAATGACGGCAAGTTTTGGTAATGAATGCGTTACTTAAAATATTATATTAGTTAAAGATAAATGTCTCCTCAATCTCATATCTACTTTTAGTTCAGCTTATTCGCTTAGCAGTTAATTACTGAAATCTGTAGTCCTCATAAATAACAAGATCTGAAGCACAATCTTTATTTTTCCTACGTCCAAATTGTGTTGAGATTGACACCATGTAACTGTGATTTAAACTTAATAATATTCATAAATGCAGCCATAAGTGTCTAATGTATACTACTACAAAGTACCTATCATCAAAATTCTAGTGATATAACTCCAGTAAGCCCATACAAACTCCTTCATACCATCAAAAAAGCAGTAAGCTCCGCAGCAGGTATATCCAGCAGGCTTACGCCGGACTGCAGCGAGCCAATTAAATTATTCATGAAGCCGGACGTTGTCGTTTAGATAATAATTACAGATTCCACATTTATCTCTCATGAAATTCCGCGTTCCGCATTCCACGCCGCAGGATAAAAAAAATATAGGATTCCTTGGTGTGTGTATACTGTTAGTTTCATAGGTCGCACTTAATGTTCATACTAGACGACGCCCGCGGCTTCTCTTGAAAAAAGTAGCTTATAAAAAATTATTGGACTTATCCTAAGGAAACGCTCAATCGGGATAATATCTATCCTATGCCCTATTTCTGGACGCAAATTATCTGTGTGCCAAGGTTCAGGTTAATCCGTTCAACGGTTAGAGCGTAAAGTAATTACAAATATCCAAACATCTTCACAAACTTTCACATTTATAGTAATAATTGGATAATAGAATAGAATATGAGGAACAACCTTATGCCTTCCCGTTGTGAAACTTGCTTGTTGTATTTATGACAAAGGCTGATTGAATAATTAAATAATAACTCCGCAATAATAACTGGTCAAGGGTGCAGAAGATAAGGTATAGCTCAAAAAAACTATGTCCTGTTTAAGGGATCCCTTTAAAATTTTATTACTTCCTTTTGTGGCAGTTACTTTGTCTTTGATATCGTTGGTATTGCTTAACGAGACATTAGAATTTGCCGTAGAATTTGATACCGATAAATTAGCAAGTTTTTTGTGTACTTAATATTTTCTTTTACTTAGGTATATAGGTGACATGTTAATTCCTAGGCAAAATATAGTCTGACATTGACTTTGATGTGTTATATTTTAGAAAATAATTCAAGTTTCTACGTATTTAACTAAAGTAACGTTTTAGTATTATATTTATTTGATGTTTAAAAGAGAAGTAAAATAAGAGCCTTAGATTTCTTGACAGACAGAAGGTTAATGCGCTAAGTTAAATATATTACACCCTACTGTGCAAGGAGGGTAATGTTTTTCGAGCTTATAAGTATGTACGAGTATGTTAATATTTTTGGCACGTTTTTTTTCGTTGTATTGGATTCGTCTCCATTATAAGTGTCATAGGTTATAGTTTTCTTGATGATACCCCCAATTTTGAGGCGTCGGGTATTTGTTTTTCTATTAATGATTACTACAACAGTTGGAAAACACTTTTATTTTTCTTATTTCTAAAGGTGCTTTTATACCGTACCGGCCGATACCGCAATTCGTGCAGCTAGCTTGTATAAAGTGGTCTCTGTATACTACGGAGGCAGAGTTAAGCGTACTATACTACAAAAGAGGTTAGCGGTAAACCAAATTGTACTCCTTTAACAATCGAAATGATTGCAGACTTTATTGCAATGAGATAAAGAATATTTTTGTTTACCTTGTTTTTGTACTAAATTAGCAAGTTTCTTTAGTTCTTTTAGATATTTTCTTTTTCGATTACATAATTACTGTTGGCCAACTAATGTATCTATGCAACTCGCTAAGTTACTTCTAGTTTGAATGATACCAAACGATACCTCAAGGTAGACCCATCAGCGATGCACTTGATGTTCCGCCAATAATAATCTTACGTGCCGAGAAAATGACGTTGATGATGTTAGTAGTCAAAATGAATTAATCCTCCTGTAAAAAATTATTAATTATTTAGAGGACTGAAATTGACTGCCATCTGGATCACAGTGTCCACAATTTTCAGAAACATTCAGTCGCTGCGCGCATTCAGTCGTTATTATGTCGTGGCTACGTCGTTACTATTCCCAATCGGTACCGTTTAAAACCATTGCCGAAACATTACGCGGTTAGCTTTTCAGTTACTATTGTCAATTTAAATGTTTCAATACATTATTGATTAAGTACAGTTAGGTTATCAAGCAAAAATGAGGTTTGTTTACATCACGTTAAGGTTGTAATCTATTTGTCAAAGTAAACCTGCATTATAAGCCTACCTAGCCTTTATTATGTTATTTAGTGTCCAACTAGAACTTAATACCCTGCCGCTTACGTTCTTAAGACTAGCGAGCCAATTAAATTATTCATGAGACCGGACGGCGTGTGTTGTCGTTTAGATAATAATTACAGATTCCGAGCTTATCTCGCTTTTGTTCATTTCCAACCCTCCATGACATTTTATTTCATGATTTTAAATTATGTTGTCATAGAATGTAGGTACTAAGTACTCGTATCAAAGTCATCATCCTCATTTCATTGCTGGGCTCCTGGACTCAACTGTTTATTGATAAAATTATTCTCAAAGCCATCGTTGGTCATGTTATGAAACTGTAATGTATGTTATGACATATCATATTGGTTGCTGAAATTGGTTTTAGGTTTTTAAAATGTATTTTTATTCGCGTTTACAGATGAGGTTTGGTCTGTCGGGTTAAAATAAATAATGTTGATTTTTTTATGTCAGTAGTTGTTGACGATTTCAGAACCATATACGTTTTAATTTTATTTTTGTTATCTATATAATACTCTGCTCGATTTTACAATATACACTTATACTAGAAAATATTTAAGTAATAGAAAAGTATTTGTTGTATGATCACTGGTTACAAATACCAAGTTTTAATAGCTTTCCATCGACTCACTTTCCATGGACTATCTCACTTTCAAGATTTCACCGTAAAAGCACTCTGCGGTCTGCGGTCACAATAACAGAATACGGCCAGCTGAACCCTTTTATGTTCTGTAAATTTCACGAATCCCATTTATTCAGATAACAAAACTTTCAGTACAATATTAACTTAAGAGTTACAAGTAACGTTTAGCAAAAAGAGTTGTCTTATAAAATAAAAGTATAAAAGCGCTCGAAAAACCATTTCTCCGCAAAGATTACTTTCAAATGTTATTTCGCATGAAATAAAATAATCTTGTAGTTGATCTGAATTTTCTGAGCGAAATCTCGTGAGCCAAGACTCAGCGGGCGTACAAAAGGAGTTAAATTAAAACTAAATTGGATCTTGTGGGGTTTAATTGTTCTTTATGAAAGCTTTGTTTTATAAATGGAACGTATTGTAGTTGTATCGTCTGTTGAACGTTGGTAGCGAAGCGATAATAAATGCAACAAGCAATTTTTCTAAAAGATTTAAAATCTTAAGAGTTCTGGCTTCTACCTATTAATGAAGACAGGTATCACCTGTTAACCAAGGAAGCCTAGAGTAGATTCTACAACAGTTTTAGTAACTCAAGTGTAATTTTTTTAAATCTTTTTATTCAGAATAAGTGGCTGATTATCATACGTATGATATATCTAACGTATTTTATATCACGTATTAATAAATCTGATAGATAACATAATTTTTAACACAGTTATTGGGATCCAATTTACAAGTGCTTTAATTAAGTTAAACTAATGTGGTATTAGTAGATACTCAAGTGTGTTCTACATTTAAATTGAATTTTGTGTTAATAAGATTATTTTAAATTTTTGACGTTTTTTAAGTGAGCTATTAGTTCCTAAGACGACATAAATGATTCGAATACAAATTGTGTATAAGTTATAAAGAAATTGATTTCGGAATGAATCTATTACAGCGCTATTGAGAAATCGCTACAGCTCGTCAGCGGTGCAATGGCTGTCTTGAAGTAAACCGCATTTCCTTCGGAAGACTTGGCGCTTCTCTCAGATAAATTGAAAGATAAAACTAACTCTCTTTACTGGTGAATGGGAACCAAAAGACCTTTTAAGATGAATACTTCTAAAATTTGCTTTCTTTTATTTACTTTATACAGGCGAAGTTTTTACTGACTCTAATCTATCCGTCGCCTTATCTATAGCTACTCTTTTACTAGCTTTCTAACAAATAAAAGACCGGTCAAATCCAAATCGAAATCACCTGATGGGAAATTATATATTTTCCTTATAAATCAAGATTTCGTTTTAACAAATAATTGAATTATTCCAAACAGAATAACAAGTTCTTTTTCAAGTTCTCTTAAGTTTTGTAAACGATAAGACGACGCCTTTTAGTATATATCTATTGATGCATCAGTTTACATCAATAGAAAGTTATACACACGTAGGCATTAGTGATAACAGAATGCCTTAAAACCTGTAATCTCCTAACGTACAAATGAGGCGTAACATCATTAGTGTCTGAGTTGAGCGCAAGTGGTGTTGCAAGCTCGTTAAAATAATAAACACTATTTAATTAGTGAGCTAAGAGCGACTAAACCGCATCTCTGGCTCCTGGTGTGATAAGTTTGAGGCATGAATAAACTGGGTGTCAAAATTCACCCCCACAGTAATTAAACAGGGCCGGAGGGTGGCTGACGGATGGAGTTACTACACCTATACGGAACTAATCGGGTGACGGCTGACGTTCGATCGCGTAGATGATACACCCGTATTTTTAACTAATTTCAAAAAAGAAAGAGGTTATCAATTCTACATGCATGTATGTAATATTATTGAAACTGCGAAATTTTTACACAGAATTATCTAGAAAAATATAAAAATTTTCATAGATGCATGTACTCGTATGTATGTGGGTATGTATGTTTTTTTTATCCAAGCGTAGCTCCGAAACGAATTATCGGATTTGGACTATTATAAAATGTAGTCTGTAAAAGTCTGCGAAATATACACAGTCACGTGCAATGAAAAGTATACACGGGCAGATTTTCAAATACACGTCAACTTTCAGTTTCAAAAACAAATAGCCACTATGTAACCACCAGAGTTTCAGATACATATTTGTATACACGATCACATGCAAAAATATGTATACATTATGAATTACAATTATATGTAAACGTTGTGTAATGGTACTATAACATCATGACGTTCCTGTCAATGCTATTTTAGCTTCGACGGTGATCTTTTTTAAAAAGAAACAAAGATGAGCTACTACATAGTTTTGTTCCTAGTTGTGTTCCACACATATCAATTTGGGCACAAATAGTTTTAAAAGTTTACAACGACGGAGGGATGTAGAGACACCCTCGGTAGCGTCTTGCACTGCTACAATTAACTTATTCATGAATTTGCTGCGGCCCTAATTATTTATTTTATTTTACGAGACCTATTATCCTGATACTGCCTTCTCGTAAATACTGTAGCTCTAACTGAGTGCCTCGGAATTTTCAAGTAATTGAAAGGGTTGTTAATTTAGCGCATTTATTTTTATTTCACTTTAGATTTGTTATGTAGATTACTTTCAGAGTAAGTAACTTCATTAAAGATTTAACGTACAGATTGTATTATTGAACATATTATGCTGCTTAGCTTTATTATTTTATGACCTATGTGGCGTAGTGGTTACCACGCCGGATCGCTGATCAGAGGGTCCGGGGTTCGACTCCCAGCGGTGCCGAAGTTTAAATGATGAATTTAAATTTCTGTTCTCGGTCTGGGTGTATGTTTTTGTGTTTCTATATCGTCCATGGCACCCACAACACACGGAAACCTAGTTTGGCGCTATGAGTGTATAGTGTTATTTATTGTTAGGTATTATTATAAGAAGGTTTTGTTTATAAAATTATTGTAACCAGTATGAATAATAACACTAAAAACAAAAACAAAAAAAGCAACCAAAAAACAAAACTGAAGGTAATACGAGGAAAATTTCGTAAAAGGGCATCATTGGAAGTAGATTTAATAGAAGGGGTAGAATAAAAATGTCGATACGATCAGCGGGGGTGCCGCAGGGGTCGCGCTGGGACCCTCATCAAATATACCTTAACTTGGACCGGACCGATTGAGACTTACAACTTACAACTGCTACAGTTTGGGACAAAAAATATTTTTTCTGCGACATCTTAAGCACTCGGCACCCAAAATTCGACACGTTGGATGGAATAATTCTTTTTTAACGACGGTAGGTGGAAGGAAAGATTTTACAGCATGTGAAAATTATTTTGTATGACTGACTGTAGCAGTGTCTACAAATCTATTTAATGTGTGTAATATGTACCACATAATATGTGTATCTATAAGCAGTGACAGCCTAGTGGTTGGAACTTTGGTCTTTTAAACGAAAGTTCCTAGGTTCGAATCCCACTGCACGCACCTCTAGTTTAAAAAGTTGTGCGTATTAGTATTAGATACTAAGTATCACTTGCTACGATGAAGGAAAATATCGTGAGGAATACCTACACACCTGAGCGTTCTCCATACAGTTCCCGAAAGTGTGTGAAGCCTGTCAATTCGCACTAGGCCAGCGTGGTGGTCTCTGGCCTGTACTCCTCACACTGTGAGAGGAGACCCGAGCCTAGCAGTGAAACTGTTATTGGTTGCGACGATAATGATGATGAATATGTAAGATAAACTATTGCGATTTGTGAAAGATACTTTATGCACAATATGTAAAAGTCTTACCACAAGTATTAGTTTATAACATTGCTGATAAAATAAAGATTGTAATTATTACGACGATTCTTTATGATAATACTAGCGTTATAATTTAGTAGTAGTAAGTATAGTAGTCAACTTAAGATTATAGAGATAAAATTAATTAAATGGGAAGAATTATGTAAATTTGTAACAGTAAAAAGATGTTAGGTATTTTATATAGCTAGCTGTATATGTATTCGTTGAAGTCTTTTAAATTAAGGGACGAAACTTAGATCTCTCGCAAATGAAAATGTTCTTCACCAAGTAGGTTAATGTTCATTAAGAACGCTAGGACCACAAAAATGAAGTATCTTTGTTCTGTTGATAACCCTACAAAAAGCCCGGTCGTGAAGGAAAATTCAAAACATAACGACCCAAGTTGGCATTAACAAAGTTACACTCTCGCTTCACTAAACAGCGAACGAAGTTGAGGTACGAGTAATACGAGATAACGCTACGGTTTACTTGAAATTGCTGTTAAGTATGTGGTGGAAAAAGGGGGAAAAGAGGCTTACTGGCTTTGCGAGAGTCGGAGAGCAAAGTTGCGACCGCCGACTCCTTGAGTGTGCTTTGGATATATTTACAAGCTTAATATGAAGGCTTACGATGACGAAGTTGAAGCGTTTAATTTAATACTAATTTCCACGTTAGTTTACAAATTTTTATGAGAAAAATACAATGCGTGTTGTGTGTCAAATTCGATTTCCTTCCAATCTTTGGAAGAAATAAAAATAGCTAAAAGTTATTTGTTGAATCAAATTTAAACTTTATGGACTACGTACTTTTGTAGCAATCAACGCTTGTCATAAGTTGATATTTTAAAGTAAAGATCAATCCAATATCCCTACCCAAATACCTCGATCAAAGTAAAATTTTAATATCGCATGAATAATATCAAAATTCCTGTAGACCGAGTCTTAGCATGCACCATTTTCAATATTTTGCATGCACTACGTTTAAGTAGTGGAGCGTGAAGCAATTACAGAGAAACACGCCGGAGGGTAGCTGCATTATATAGGTCCCTGCTGGGGCGCCAGTTTACTTTACAAGTGCCTAAACTCCGTTTTGAATAATCATTGTTGAATAAGTGATTCATTTTGCGAATTCTAAGCTTTATTTTATGTTAGCTTAATGTTATAACACCTTTGTCTAACGGATTTAAACCAAAATTCAAATGCTGTTTTTAGTTTTAACCCGAATGCAGCACGAGTAAGGTTTTAACTGATATTTATGTTTGAGTGAATGTTCATGTTTCTCAGAATTTTGAGGTGTCTTATTTGTCCGATATTTATGGACTATGTGTCGTTTTAAATTAAAATTATCATCCGCTGGAAGGCCTACAATCATGAATTAAAAAAAAAACAAAATAAAATGCTATGTTGGAAGTAACACCTAATCTGATATTAAAGTAATTAATTCGGATATTCATGCAACTATTAAAGTAAATGAATATAGAAACACAAAATTTGCTTCTGAAATCCTTAAAATTATCAAAGCGAAGCGCGGGCGAACTACGAGCAGTAAACAAACACCATAAGCAATAAGCATGTGAATATTAAAAATTAACACAAAATTAGAGAAAAGCATTATACAACAAAATACAGCATGCAAGAACAAAAAGTTACCTTTAAAGCATTCTGAACAGTTTTTCCATAAGGTTCTAAGCAAGGTTTAAAAGAAGAAAACATGTAAAGAATTTTCCGCGGCATACAGTGCAGTGGAACTCGCAAGTGCATATTTTCACGGAATTCCTTTACGTATATCCGAAACGAACAAAGGATACTAATTCACCGTGCCGCACAGAGGAGCTTTAAAATGCGGACATTAAAGACGATAAATAAACCTGTGTTTACTCCACGTCAGCTATAAGGGGTCATTTTTAATTTGCACGCTCACTGGTTTAATTAGGCAGTAAACAAATATGTATTTATTTTAGTTACACTTACATACCTAAATTCACTGCGTCTGAATAGGAAAGTAACTTATGATTTATTGTAAACTAGTCGACCCGCCCTCGCTTCGCCTCGGTGAATGTTTTTTTCAATGTGGCTGACACGTTAACTGTCCGTCACGTCAGTTAGAGAAGTCTCATACAAACTTTAAATTTTTATAACTTTTCATAGAGTGGCCTGATTTAAATATCGCCATGAGTTCAGAATTATTTATGTATTTCATCCATTGTTCTGTAAAATCAGCCGTTTTTACGTCATGCTCTTTCAAACACACAGACAAACAGAGCTCCCAACTTTCAACTTTATTATAATGTACTCTTATAAGATAGCATAGATAGCAGATATAGATTCTGAAGTTCAGCTAAATGAACCCAACAGTTACAGAGTGAAGTTTAATTCTAATATGTTGAAATACTCGTAGCACTATAATAATATAATTATTGCCATCAACACCTTGTAAAGTGGCAATACGACAATTAAATTCCTGCACGCAACTCACACAAACACTTTTATTGTTACTTCCGTTCCAGAATACTCTACAATTAAAAACTTGTGTATTATTAAGTGTAATTTTAAAGTACAAGAAAGCCCTGCATGATTATGTAAAATGGTTGATATTTTTACTTCGATATTAACTTTATATCCATTTTATGAATTCGAAATATGGAGTGTTTTATTTCTACAATATCAAAATACTGAGGTAATTATTATTCGTTATTCAAAACTAATATGCGACAGCAAAATAAAAATGTATAATGTAAAAAAACATGTACTTTTTTATTTCAATTAAAAATCACTGTACATTTCATTGCTTTCCAACCAAACTACATATTATTATTATCATAGTTGTCATATCAGCAATATGATTCCAGTATCAAAACACGTACAATACTCTTGCGATCAAACATATCTTGAACAGTTTACGAACTTCAAAACGATTACAAGATTAATAGAGCAGCTATATGATTTAGTATAGTGAAGGTGTTCGCAACTGCTCTAGCCGGAACTGGGGCGATAACTTATAGTGTCACCGAGGGAGGGAGCTGGCAGCGCACCTCCCGATTACACTTTATTGATATAGAGGCAGGTTGCTGGATTCTTGCCCTGTTAAAATTATGTGAGTTAGTAAAAATGTGACATGTTAAAATGTTTAGCTCATAGTTGCTGGCTTGTAAGAAATTACACAAGTCCTAGGAACTACAGAAATTCAAACACCAACTATATTATTTTTAAACGCCCACGCCCACAAGGCACTTCAGTAATATGATCGTGTTATATCTTCACTTTTAGCCAAATGTATCAGAGGCTACCTACAATGTAAATCCCTACGTGGAAGGTTATTCCACTTGTAAAACCGTAAAATCATTTATTCCGTCTGTCTTACCTGAATACGAAATTTCTGCTTTGTAATGCACGACTAATTTAAAATT
>LGAG01001130.1:177065-190512 GCA_001278395.1 Lerema accius | reverse complement strand
TACCGCGCGCCGCACCCGCACCACGCCTCAGGTACGCTCCTACTCGTTAGAGCGTTTCTCTTACATTGCCCCCTGGTAACTGCTGCCTTGTTTTGCTGCCTTTTTAATTGCGCATTGTATATTGTGCATTCTAACTTTATCATTTTTGCTCATGTTTGTATTGTTTCGTTGTTGTCGGTTTATTAGCGTGCTTGTTATTGCTGTTTGGGCTTTGTATGTGGACGGCTACAAGTAAATGTTTATGCATGTCTGTTGTTTCAAGCTTAAAAGTAAATTTTAGTCGTGTATCTCTATTTTTGCAACCAATCTGCTTGTTCTCTTATTTAACGTAAAACATAGATGTGAAACTGAAGTCGTAAGTGTTAATACAGTATTCAACCGTAAAACGTATTCAGTACCGAAATAAATCCATTGAAATTCGTTTGAAATCCACAATCGCGGTATTTGTGAAAGTTAGAAACTAGGCGTGCGGTCGGAACGGCGCGGGTCGTTTCACCTACCGTCAAATATAGATTAAACATTCACAGAGTTCGCATACACACTTAACCCTCATAAATATTCAGCACAGACTTCATACAATCAATTCTTGCAGCGCCCAAGCTCGAGGAAAAAGTGTTTGCACAGCCGAGTAATATGATATCAAATAGAGAATCGTTTGAATAAAATATAGGGAGGAAGCTATGAGGGGAATTAGAAAGGCTGATTTTTTTATTTGTTGTAGCTATTGAAATGAGAATGAATATTGATTGAGCTATTTAGGACCCTGCGTTGCTTTCAATTGAGGAGTTTTTAGATTATTCAGTTCTTGTACTGATGATTTCATCACTATTATCGACGCATTGATGATACGGTATGAGAACCATTTTATTAAAAGAATGTGACTAATTTTCCACGGATAATGTACAAGCAAATAAATAATGTACAAGCGGAAAAAAATTAAAGCGCAATACAATTTATAATGTGTAAAATCAATAAAAAAGCCATTTAAACGTATTCGTAATAAAAAACTGTAACCCATTCAGCGTCTTTATTGCCGTATACGGTCGCATTTGCGGTCCCGGAATAGGCCATTTCGAGTCAAAGAAGCGTTCAAGTGGTAATGATAAGGACATAAAATACTAATACTGCATGTCTTTCCGCATCTATTTGGGTTTTGTTATGTAACTAGTTCTTTACTATTTACTTACGTTAATTAAAAAAAATATTCACGCGATGAAAAATATTAAGATGGAATAATTTGAGCAAAACTTTGTGTCAAAGTACAGACTCGTTCAGTTAGATATGTTTTAATATAAACGGATTTATTTAAGATTCCATGAAAAAGAAATACTTGAGAAGGTGCAATCTTTAAGTTGATGAAATGTACCTTTTGTTGTTATAACAACTTATTGTAAAGAATAAGAAAGTGTTTTGTGGGAAGACTAACCATCAAACGTAATGGAAAAATGATAAAAACAACGAAAAGCGTTATCAACAAAGTTCCAAACGAAATGTAATCTTGTTTCGTCTTAAAAATGTCTGAACAAATTGATAACCAGTTATTATTTTTTTCACCTTCTAATGTAACATTTAAATGCAATGAAAATAAATTGAGAACACTAAGTTGAAAAACTTTTATTGGACAGTACAATCGCGTATTGTGGCCTCAGTAATAGCAACTGAAAGAGTCTGCGCAAAATCACATAATAAAGGACTTGTTTCACACAACAACAGGTAGCTAATGAGAGAATGATATTTTTTTTTAATACGCGTATTTAAAAAAAAAATGTAAACAGATACTTATGATCCGTATCACACCCATATTTTGACGCAGTCCCATGGATAGTAATCGTAAGCGGGATGAAACTTGGCAGGTGTCATTAATGACAGATAAGTCTGTCAAATTAACGCGTATAATACGGTTTACGTTTTATGCACCAGACAAAACATACAATCACATACTTTGCTATTACTCGGCAATAACTTAATATTTTAGAAGTCGTATTATACAAGCTTAATCTCGTTTGAAAAAAGTCAGGTATCTGAAACCTAAGAACAATAATTTACCGTTCATTTATTTTATTAAAGACTAAATCAAACTAAAATAAAAATACTTGACTATTATAGATCATATTTTTTGTTGTTGGGGCCTTTAACCTAACAAATAATAGTAATTTGAACGTTATAGTCAAATTTATCTAATACGAGTATTATGTATGTTTCTTCGTATATTTAAGGAGTTACTTTAACGTTAATTGTTTGTGAAGAAGAGTTAAGTAGAAATACAGCTTATCGCTTATCTTGCACGGTGTGATAACTCGATTTAGATAAGAAAGCGTTATAGTGCATTCTCCTTCCTTTACGATTCTCTTCAATTTAACTTCCCTTGCAATATTATTATTACTTTGGATATCTTCTTTTGTTGCTTATTATGTTTTGTTTTTGTTGCTCTTAGCAATTATGCTAACATCTTAAACCATTGCTTCTGTTCATATGTTTTTCTCATTAGTACGTGCTTCTGAATACATTTCACTTTTAAAACTTTTATTTTTAACAACACGTACGGTACAGAAAATCTTGGTGTGAAGCTATAAGTGTGTAGCGGTGAATAAATAAAGAGATATCTTAAATGTTTTTTGTTTTTGTTTTAGGCACCAGAAGTCTACAATGCTGGCGGCAGTCAGTCTTAGCTATCGTGGTTCTTATGCAAATGGATTTTATATCTGACTTCATTATATGTCTTTAGATAAACAAAGATTATTTTCATTATTTTTAAGTGTTGTTTTATTGTTAAAGCACTATCCGGTTACGTTGGCATCTCTTTGTTTATTTATTAAGGGCAATTTTTTACTCATTTCATTACAATAGGATTGGGTATCTTTATGGTAAATAAATTTTATGTGATCAATGAACTGCGAATCAAACTATATTAACATTCTAAAATGAACAATAGTTAAAAATAGTTATTTCTTATTTGATTTTCTTTATTATTTTTTGTCATTGGCAAGCGGCCCTTTATAAGTTTTGTGACTAAATCTGTCGGATAGTGTATTAATTGTTTTTAATTTGTTAAATTTCTTCACATGTATATTCTTAATTGCAAAAGATTGTTGGTAAGTCATTGATAATATCTTATTTATTATTGTTTGTTAGTTTTCCATAAGGTAGTTAAATCTCTATTTTATTCAATGATCAGTGTTTTAAATGTGACATATCATTCCATGATCTATCGCCATATCCTCTACGATTGTGTAAAATTTTATATTTATATGAAATATATCCCTGTACAATAAGTTTATGAATAGTATAGATGGATTTCTATAGACAAAAATGCTTGAAAGTTTCAATAAATTTCTTTGTTTTCTCAATAAAGTTCTTTGACTTATAATTGTATTCTTAGTGATATTTTGATGATTCTGGTCTTCGTTAGTAAGTTATAAATTATACTTACTTTAATGTTAACACTTGCAATAACCGCTTTTCATCAACTAATTGTCCTCTTCCAACTTTGCATTACAAAAACGAATCATTTTCTTTGAATTTTCAATAAACGGATTTGTTGATACATCCTCAATTGTTTTAGAGATCGCTGTATTATTCATGATTGTTACCGCTTCCATTTTCACTTATTTCATATGCGATATATTCACGTCCTGACCTAGTATAGAATAAAATACACATTGTTAGAGAACCTTGGACGAAAAATTACGGAAAAATGATATTTGCGAATGAATACTAAACGGAATCCCAATTTCGATTTCCCGTTGCTAGAACAAATAGATTTAGGTTTTTCTCATCGAGATATAATGAAGAATTCATTTTACAATTCCAGTTGAAAATGTATGTAACAAACGTTCTCTAACAATCAACATTGTATCAAGTATTATATTCAATGTGATGCCATGCTTTGCTGTTTTACTCCTTCTAATTGTGCCAAAGATTTTACGAAATACTTCCAAATAAATTGTAAATTGTACATTTAATTTACCTAGTAAAAGTCTAATTCTAATTTTTAAATTTAAGTCAATAGACGAGATGTTGAAATAGATGATATTATTAATTTTAAATAATGAAATATATGGACGAAATGTTAATTTAGAACAAAGAATAATTGACATCAGAAATTGTACGTAATACGTATGAACTTTTAGAGTAAACTAATAATCGGGCTTGCTCCTCACGCTTGTTACATTTGTAAATAATATTATTAAAATTAATGCACAAAATTACATTTTAATGATTGAAATATACTTATTGATATTATTTGTTATCGTAAACTAGATGTACTATGTAAAAATGCCATATCTTTTATTTGAAATAAGAGATATATCACTAGGCTATGTTTATTATTAACTTTATTGTACAGATTATTGTGCGATTTTGAAAATGTATATAAAAGACATTAAATAAATTAGTATAAAACTCGTTATATTTTTTTTATAACCTATTGAGTGTGTTGAGGGTGGAGGGTTGCTCCTCCCACTGTAATATCTGCTATTCAGATGAATGAAGCATTATAACCGCAGCTCCCATCATGATAATTACTTAATAAGAATGGAGTGAAGTTACGGTCATAAATGGTAAATAAGAGCGTTATTAAAATATGAAATAAGTACAATAAGAATATAAATGGAAAAAAATAAATGAGAATGAATAAAAACTAACAGTTAATTTAAAAACAAAGGATTTTTAAATAACAAATATTAATTTTGCAGTCTTTAGATATTATAGATCGTACACAGAACAAGGAATGTATCAGTATGTTTTGTCAAATTGTTTGCTACAACTTGGCTACAACCCTCTTGCTAGAGCCAGTCTTTTTTGTTTTTCTTTTGTGATCGCTGTCGTAACTTCGCTGACCACGTATTTTTCATGCCTAATTTACTTGTTTGTCGGCTATTACCACAACCTATAATGATTTGATATTCGCGCCCTAAAGATATTAAAAAGCCTAGCCTCTAATAAAGTCTTCAAGAAAAGTGAGTACAGGATTTTAGTAGGTTAAAGCGCTTATCGACTTAATCTCCACTAACCATCAGGTGGGTCGAAGCCAAGTTTTAACTTATCATCTATAAAAAAGTACTTGAATCACTTTGCAGAAAGTTATTGTACCAGATGTTTAAAAAGTAACTCCAAGTTTGGCGCTGGCACTCGTCCAAGCCGGTGCCGCACCAAGTAGCCGATAAACGCTGCAAATAATTAAAAGTGGATTTCGTTCGCCGGACAATCTTATCGGACCGTCCGCACTGATGGACGCTATCGTTGAATCGATGGCTCTCTTTAATTGATTCTCCTTCACGATCTACAATCCCCTTTGTCTTTTTCTAATCGAAATTCAACGCGAGTAACAGACGCTAACGAATTTTTCTTAAAAGAACGGCCTGGAAACCTCGCAGCTCCAAATGGGTCACGACTATAATTATTTATTGAAGTTCCGGCGTTGTGATAAATGGACCGAATTACGTTAGATACTATTTAAATATTTATTGTAACGGTAACTTATTACCGTTTAATAGTCCATCTGACAGTATTATGCTGGTCAACTTGGCAAGTTCTGAGTATCAAAGTTATTATCTACGTGATACCTGCTGGTATGATTCGAGTTTTCCTGCTTGATAGATGGATGCAACTACAAAAGCGTGCATCATGATGCACACGTCAGCCAATCCCGAAACGTGGTATTAAAAACTGGCATTACTGATCGCGGCCTTCATTTTAAGATCCTGACTCTTCTACTTAAGTATCGTATGGCTTACAAATCGATATATTCGAAATATTAATCAATTTTAACTTACAACTTGATGTTATAACTCGTGCATTTATACAATTTAAAAGTTATTGATGCAACTGTATTTCATAACGAAATTCCAAACCGCAATATTTTAAAAATCACTTTGGCAACAATTCCAGCACTGCGCTTGTGGAACAGGTTTAATTGAGCTAAACCGCCGCAGGCCCTGGGACTCGCAAATAGTTCATCAACGACCATTCAAAGGGTACATCGATTTGTAACAGAAAAATTGAGGATATAAACCTCATATCGAGTTTGTGGTACCATATACATGGACCTCTAGAATTTACATAAAGGAGTGTATTAATTAGTTGTTCGTTAGTTTTTATGGTAAATACTAGACGATACCCGCGGCTTTGCCCGCGGAAGGGTAGAATTCATCCCAGGGGAACCTATAAACGGGATAAAATCTATCCTATGTCCTATTCCTAGATTCAAACTATCTGTGTGCTAAGTTTCAGCTTAATCCGTTCAACGGTTAGAGCGTGAAGGAGGGACAAACATCCAAACATCCAAATATCCAAACATCCTTACAAACTTTCACATTTATAATATTAGTAGGATATTAGTAGGATTTAATCAAAATGGTAAATCGTACTACCACAATCTGGTATTACTTCACGGCTGGAGTATTTCACTTAAACATGTCTTTTCCCTGAATTTTCTATTAAGTTATTTAATAGTTTTTTTTTTTTATAATTGATTCCTGGTTTGTGACATCAGTAACAGCCAAGGTATCTGATACGTCATCGGCCAAGAAAAGATCGGAAAGGGGAAAGTTAATAAAGAACAAAGATGAAGCTTTCTTATAAAGCTCCCGAATCACTACAAATGGTCTGGGCACTGGCTCAAGCAAGAGGGTAATTGCCAACCTATCAAGCTTTACAGAAAGATACCAAAAACAATATTAAAGTAATAATAATATTCATAATATACATCGTAAACGAAGTTGGACCACAGTTGGACTTAGCAGATGGTGAAGATGTCGAGATGCGTCAAGAAATCACTTAAATTATAACGCACTGTATAACGCCGCCGTAGAAAAAATTGTCCAATGTGATAAGATTTTACTAAAGGTCCATGAAAATTTAAGGTTTGGAATACGTGATATGGAAAACCAAGGTACAACTAAACTGCAAGAAATACAATAAGGTACAGAACAGCATTTACATGGTCTTCTAACATATAGTTATTTAAGTAAGCAAATTGCAGGCGACGAATATTTTTTGTAAATTGTTCAGTTATCTCTACGTCACGGCTGGCCTTAGTTAACAAGACAAATTAATTGGTACAGACTCCAGCGCTGTGTACAGATTGCATATTCACAGCTTGGGAATTAAACGAATCTCGGCCACGAGTTTAATTACAATAGTATTTTTAGGGACACGATTGTTTGCATCGTTATAACTAGCAGAGTAATTCATACGCCAAATGCTAACAATTATTTCACAAATCTCGGGACGTCAGATTTCACATTGAAAATTCGAATTATAATCGAGGATTTTTTTGACAGTTATATTAATTTTTTTAGAAAATGACTGATGTTTGTTGTATTGTAAGGCAAGTTGAATCCCATAAAGTAGAAATAAAAAAACCTTAAATCAAATTACATTGCTTCAATGACATTAACCAGTTATCAGCTTACAAAAGAAACCCATTAGAACGTCCACGATAAATGTATAAAAATCTAAACAAGAAAATTCATTGGCGGTCACTTACAGAAAAGCAGATGGAGTCTAAAAATAATAATATAACTGAAACGGGGTAGAAAATCCCACCTTATTTTGAGAATTCAGATTACCACTTCTCCGGGAGTGGATTGTGAGTAAATTTCGGTGGAACCATTTTAATGATAACTTCACCACACTTTTCTTGATTAATGCACTAGTTACAACTTGAGTTTACAATAATTAATAAATATGAAAGTAACAATATTTTTAAGAAATAATTATATAATTATGCTACTTCCGAGACCTCAATTCGTAATGATGCTGGCAGATGGATTCTCATAACCCAAAGCAATTCCAAATATTCAAATTTCAAATGATTCAAATTCTAAATTTAGAAGAAAATCCATCTGCCAGCCAGCAATTAAAATACAACAAGAAAACTAAAATCTCGTTACAATAACACTATGTAAATTATAACCACCAATTTTTTATAAAAGCAGCAACACATTTCAGACAGGTCCGTAAAGCTATTTGAAGTTGGTCTAACTTACTTCAATGCTCTTAAAGGCATTTTTGGCGACGAATATAAAAAAAAGAATTTAACAAAACTCGACGGAATTCTAAAGGTATTATCAAAACATAAACCCATGTTGTGGATTAATATTTACTTTCATTGCACAAACAGTCATCTAGAAAGTTGATGATTTTCTCCCAGCTAGCAACTAATTCGGAGACGTCACTGAGCTCGAAGTAGCAAACAAGTTTAATTGATACAAACACCGCAGCCTGCAGTCTGAAACCTACAGCCGCTGCGCCAGCGAAGAGTTTCTCGCACCGACGTTCCCGTATTAAATTTAATTGGGAACAAGTACATCATACGAGCTAATTAAAACTAGGCTGACAGTTAGCAGTATACGACAAATTTCACTGAACAAAGTTAATGTTAATTGCACTTATGGAATGTAATTTATTAGTAAGAATATTTTTCAGCGCTTATGGCTGCTATTGCTAGGCGGCTTGCATCGATCATAAGTGATTGTCGGAATTAAGTCTATATGGTGTACACGGAAAGTAGGTATATGGGTGTCTCTCTAGGTGCAAAAAAATATTTAGTGTTTCCGTGCTTCGGAGAGCCAGTTATAGCGTCTGTATTGGTTGTTAAATCATGTTAGTTGCTTCGAGTGGCATAAAAAGTTCTGACATTTCGATTAGCCACTAATTAATTACTCCACCAATACGAATTGGATCAATCCGATGGTAAGGTAATCATTTTCTGTCGAAACAATTTCTTAATCTTAATGGTATTTAAATTCATAATTTTAACCTTTAGTTAAGTGAGAACTTGTTTCTAGGAAGTAATAAATACTTTGATTTTAACATTTTATTTAAGTAAGTCGTCTATTTCCTAGGACAGTAGGTAAGCTCCTACACATAAAGCCAATATTTGTTTCAACAAAATGATCGTCTGAAATGTCTAAATGAAGAAAATCGCCTTAAAAATTCTGTACCCTTTGAACAAAACTTAACTAAGGAGGATTGGACATTGTTCAATGTGTGCTTTAGTGGCTTGGAATAAAGTTGATTGTGGGTTCAGAGATAATAGATGCTACTTGGTCATTGAAGAATCTACTGTCGGGTATAGCGATAGAGTTCAATTTGGGGTGCTTGAGAATACAGAAGGTTTCTAGAAAGCCATAGAGATCTGCCCGGTCCGTCGACACTTGTAAAATTTCACGCACGGTTACTCCATCCCTGGGATGGGATTCGGGACGAAAGAGCAGCATCATATGTTCCAAGATAATTTTTATATTAAGAATGCTGTTTTAGCTTTAAATTTTAATATGCAGATCTAGCAGCGCGTGTTAGAGATCGGATTAAGATTAAAATTGGAAGGAAAAGGAAAGTAAAAATTATAAGAGGCGTTGCCACTGCAAGCTCGTTTGCTATTGTCACATACATTACCTTTAAAAAAAACATTATTATAAAAAAGATTCGTGTAATTGATATCATAATTAATATTTCATTTTCTAGATACACGAATATATTGAACACATTACGTGTCATAAAACATTAAACAAGTTGTAAATAACGTCACAATCATAGTTCTATTTCTGTTACAAAATATGCCAATTATCTCATTTCATCTGGTGTCTGCGTAATTATTAAATTAATTTATAATGTCTATGTTGGAGCATATTTTACGCGAGGTTGATTTGTGGTCGAGTGCTCCCGGCATCGACTGAACCAAATTTCAAATTTGTCGTTAGTTTAAACTACATACTTTGAATACAACATTGTTGAACAACATACGAGTACATTGTAATTAACAGAGCGGTCAAGCTGAAAGGAAATTATGAATTTAACGATCGTAAAGTATGTTAATTTTTGGTCTACGAACATATTACATAATATACACAAAGCATTAAGCTTTGCCCTGTAAAATACTTCACAGTAACAGTACTTTTTTTAAGCGAGTCAAGGGAAAGTACGTTTGAAGTACTTAACAGTTTACTCAATAAAGAAGAAAAGATTTAAAAGTCTACAGTTAATGAAGCTGTAAACAATAAAGTGGTTGCTTAGGAACCTTCCCGGAAGTTAGGTAGTTTGTTTGCTTCATATTTCCACTCCTAACTTCAAATAAAGATGAGTCAAAGCTATTCAGAACATGACTTGCTTTAAGTGCTTCATTTTTTTATTAGCTTTAGATATTGCAGGAGGCCATTTTGGGCTTCTTATTATTTCCCTGTATGAATGTTATTAAATCAAGATATAGAAGACATTGATAAAGTTATAGATCTACAGGACTTTGTATAGAGCACGTTGTTTTGTAAAAAAATACAATATTGATAAAATGTAAATTGAGTTCAAATTAATATTTTAATATTATGTCAAGGGTGAAGCGCGTAGTTATTTATGTAGCAATTCATTGTTTCCACAATGAAGATTCATAGGATCACGTTGCGGGTGTGACGCGGGTGAACCTTTCGTGTTCATAACCAGCTCTCTTACCCCTATATATCATATTTAAAAGCAATATCATATTTTTCCCATCGGATGGAGGTAGTGCGGTCATCAGGGCGTTGTTATAAGTCACTATCTTATTGTACAACACGAGTATTTCATGTTTAAATTACTTATGTAATCGGGTTTGAGACAATGCTAACTTCAAGTGAGATTGAAACTTAATTTTAAACGTGTTTTACGTCAATTAGAATAACTTTTTAAGTTCCTATCGCTTACCTTTTATGTGACGATTGACAGGCTTTTTGTTACGCTTTGATAACAGTTGAAAACCACATAACAGGCATTAAACTAGTTTGCATAGCCATTACTTTTATCCCAAGGTATAAACAGACGCACAATGGAAGGCTATGCTGAAAAAACGCCGTATATTTTCACGGTTTCGTGTACTGCCATGCATGGTCGACCAGGCGGTTGGTGCGTGAACCACTTTGTTTTATGCATGACACGGGTTAAACATTTTTCTTCCCCGGGAACAGTTTTGGCATTATATTCTTGTTTGAGGAATATTATATTTTGTCTCTGCTAGTGTTGTTGCCATACATTAAATATTACAAGCACTTTGCGAGGTTTAGGAATGTTGTTAGTTTTATAACAGCATTTTATAAAGCCTGACCTCGTTTTTGAAATTTTATTGTGTAGTATTTTTCATTTTTATGATCAGTTATTGAGTTTTGAATGAAAGTGATATTTATCACGCGGCTTATCGTACCTTCGGTACACATTATTATGATAGTAGTTCTAAATAAAATGAAGATTTGCATAAATGTAATTTGAATAACGAAATTACTGCAATGCTTGTTAATGAAAGACATTTGACGACTAAATAATATTAGTACATCTATAAGTGCATAAAGTATGCATTACATAATAAAAAGGTTGAAATAAAGGCACGTCTTAGTTCCTAGAACCATTTGTATGAATAGAACAATAAGTAAGGAAGCAGAAGGTTTAATAAGAAAATATTTTTTGAACGGAACAAATTCGCGTTGAGTTCAACGTTCTAGTTGGAGCGCCTTTTAAACTTTTACAAGCGTTTTTAATAATGTGCGGGACATGTAAATTCGGGGCAAGTTTTCCAATAAAAGTTGCAACGCTGCTCGAGTGCGCCGTCGGAACTGCAACCCGTGTCTTGTGCGCTTATTCCGTACTTTTACTTTGCGGTTCACGTATGCAGATTATAACTATGTATCACTATTTATGTATATCTATCTTATCTAATATACTTATGAAAAAATATATATTTTTTGAAGATTTACATTAGTATTTTGGTAAGACCCCCAATGAATTTAAAAGTTCAATTTCTTTTTAATATAAGAAGTGTCTAGCATAGGTACCTCTCTGCGGTACATACATATATGAAAAATAGGAGAATGTGAAATTAAAGTCAAATTACAAAAACAAAATGTAAATACACTTCTTATAATAGGTAAAAAAACTATAAAAACACACATCTAAAGTAATTGAAGAATTGAGTAATTACCGTACAAGAAGCGCCTGACAAAACTCACAAGCAATTTGAAGCAACGCAGTTGTACGTTAATAGTATACAGTATTGTTGAGTAACGTAGTTCCAGAATAGTTCCTCCGCGTACTCATTAGCATACACGTCTGAAGACTGGTCTGGTACCAGTCCCAGCCAGTAACCGGCAGTCCCAGACACGCAGCCACTTGCGCGAGTCACGTCTCCGTAGTATTTGTACATCTACTGCCTTATACCTAAGAAACCAGGTACCTAGCAATTACTTGCAGAATGCTTGGTAACACAGTTTTATTGGTTTATATATGTAAAGATGGTTATGATTTCGGGCGTGTGTATTTATGTGTACGTCTTTTTCTTTGGCACGCTCTACAGTTCATTGGGACTGGCTATTAAGCTTGACGGAGGGTTATTTCGGTCTGGTCCTAAAAATGTGATCTCAAAATGGGATAATAAAGACACAATATTATGTATTACTCGTATTATGTAACATAAAGTTACAACATAATATTACGTGACGTACCTATATTATGTACCATCACCAATATTATTAGTAAAAATAAGTACATTCAGCGAATTGAAAGCCGCATTCAGCCCGACCGGCTTCAATGCGTTTCGGGAAATTAAAAGCTTGATGCGGATTGTTTGTGCACACAATTTAAAATATTTCATTTAGCTTTGACTTTGAGAATCCGATGCTTTAAGCTCTCGTTGTTCAAAGCAATATTGTTGTGATGTTTACATGTAATGAAATATTGAAATGAGTTTGTCTTACCTTTTTTTTTATCATTTCAAATTACTAGCATTTATTCATGTAGGTATTCTTTCAATACACTTATGAACGCCACATTGTCAGAATTGAAGCGATGACTTCGTTGTAGGTTCGCAATGCGATAACCATTTACCATTAAGTGACTTTTCTGGTCTTTTGTCAGCAAAAACCTTCTGCCGTTGAAATGTCCTGTATTCCAATCCAAAACCTTAAGTGTGTACCATTCTTGACACGCAACTAACACGCTTTAACAAAAAGATAACGATTTCATGAATTAACAGTTCATTTCCTTAACAGCTGCACCTCGAGTTATTTCCATTACAGCTTCTTAGAATTCAAGGTATCCATTAAGTAAATTTCTTTTACTTAAATTCTCTCAATTAGTCTACGCAAATCCTATGCAAATCGCTAGTTAATTACGAAGTTCCTTTGTTAATTTCTTTAAAGGGCTCGGTTCTTGTTTTTTCGCGGCGCCAAATCGTGATTTGGTTTGCTAATGTCACTTGCGACGTTTTGTCATAATGGTGTCATTTAAAATGTCAATGCAGTGATTGTCAAATTGATGTTTGAATAATTGAATAACTTAGATAAATGTTTGCTTTACTGGAAGTCGAATCGACGTTTGAATAAACGAATAAGTTTGTTCGATTTTTAGGTGCTTTGCTTTCGGTGATAAACAAGTTTGTCATTCTGAAATTGCATTTTTATTGCAGAAGTAACATAAATAATCATGT
>LGAG01001130.1:150885-163078 GCA_001278395.1 Lerema accius | reverse complement strand
AAAATTCTTACACGCCCGGCTCCCTCGGCGGCCACTTTAGTTGCGCTCGAGCCGAGGACTCAGTGGTTATGTGTGTGAGTGACTTCCAGCGCCACGTAAGTAAATATTTTTTGCTTTATACTTTTTGGTCTTAAGCTAGCATTATTCGTTTTCTGTACATTGCAGTTTTACTAAAATGTTTGTTATTTATCTAGAATTGTTTAGCAATTCATCTTAGATGCTTTTTGCGAAGGTTTTTTTTATTGTGTGACAAAATGTCATAACCTTACTAACGGGGTAAAATGTGCTTTTTTTGTGGGGCTAATTGTGCCGCGGCACAAGTAACGTAATCTATAATGTCCTATGAATAGGTAGTGTATACTTTATTATTTTATTATTTGACAGGATGGGAACTTACAGGCGAAAAAAAAAGCGTAAAAGAAGGTCAGCTATTCTTACAGAATTACAGATACTCCAGAGAAAAAATGCTATGGCAGAAGGACTGGCTAACAAAAAAAAGACACAATTAAATAAGACCACGAAGAATATTAATGTAAAAGGGAAAGGAAAGGAAAGGGAAAGGAAAAAGGAAAAGGAGATAAACAAATAAACAAGAAGGCTAAGAATCATGCTAGAAGACAGGTTCTTCAAGAAAGTTCCAATGATGAGGATTATGGACTAGAATGGTACTGTATCATAATGTTGCGATGTCTACTCTAACTCTTCCTCTGGAGAAATAGGGATTGATTGCAGAGAAGGCTAAAATTGGGCCCAGTTACAATACATTGAAGACGAAGATACTTTATCATTATGTGTGTCCTAATTTTATTGTTATTCTGATCAATCATCTGGAGAATCATTCATTGATCAATCATTTGTTGCAAAAACTATAACTAATAAATATAAATAATTATAAAACTGATGTATCTTTATTTTTAACTGCTTTTAAGTTATTTATATTACTTATTTTCCAGTCATAACATGAACGGCACAACCAACCTCGGCTAGGGCACAACTTGCCCCAGAGCGGGGTTGGTAGTGCCTCCCTTCCGCTTGCCAAAAAAAGTTAATTTCTGTCAAAACTATTAAAAATATACAAAAACTGCTGTTAAATTTAGAAAAAAGATTAAATTTCACCTTATATAGACTACAATTGTTAAACGTAGTATTATTTTTCTCTGATCTATAGAGCGATTTGCTAAAATCGGCACTTTCAGCCCCGCTCTCTAATGATATTGAATACATAAATAATTTCCATATTTTTTTTAGTCTGATCTCAATTTAAAAGCAGACAAAATATCGACTGTACAATAACTAATATTAGTATAATTCAGTTACATATTCCGCATATCACATAGTTAACTCACTTGACTCTTAAAATTTGGTTATAACTGTGTCAAGCTATAAAAAATTCATTTGTTCTTTTTTCGACGACTACAGAACACGCCGGTACCCAATTAAGAGTTACAAAAAATGAGAAATATCGCTACAGTATTCTCTAAGGGTATTTACACATTCGACGTTTCTATTAAAGAGGAAAAATTAAAGCAAAATATTAAAAAGTAATAACGATGATAGGTATTATTTATCGAAATACTAGCCATTCTCATGATGGTAAATTTTGATCAAAATGATTTTTCGTATGGAATACCTTATTATGTTGACTAAGTATCTAAAAATTTTTCTAACATCGACAAGTTACTACAAAATTGGGTGCAGATCGCAACACTGTTAACTCCGTAACTTCCACTAATATCAGGAATAATCAAGTGTGTCTGTTACCTTTACTGGGGCGTTGAGCAGTAGTTCTACACCTGATATTAATTTCCCTGCGGGCGGATAAATTTTGTCCTTAGTCGCAGTGACACGTCGGGCGATGTAGCTAGAAACTTCCAGAATTTTCGTGATGAACGATTATTATACAGACACGATATAATAAATTAACAACGATTATAATCATCGCAGTCTATAATTTTCGTGCGTAGTTGAAAATGTATGTACTGTCTTAGAACACAACCAGATAAGTGTAAAAAGGAATTAGACAGACTGTGTTTAATTATCTTCGTGAAAGTTAAAGATGAATGGTAGCTAGTAACAGTGAAATACAAGAAAGAAAAAGAAACGAACACAAGACAAATTATTGATTACAACTTCAATGCATGTCCTTCGATAATCCGTCGAGCTACTCTGATCTTGGTAATATACCTACTTAGTAGTAGATGCAAGACTGCGGCGCGCGCGCACGGCGCTCCGTCTGTCCACTGTCGATATTTGCAAACCGCGACAAAGATGCAATACTTGTGTAAACGAATTTATTCCCACGTAATCTATAGAAAAAGTAACAGGTAAAAGAGTTACAGGAAAGATACAGAAAAGAAGAAAAAATAATAATATTTTTTTTTAACAAAAAAACCTTAGGCAAATACGTTAGGCGTCTCTTCCTGCAAGATAGCTGCATAGAACAGATATAATACAGAAGACTTCATCAACTTAAACATATCATTTTACCGACGTTTCGTGCCATTTAGAACAAATTAAAGGAAGTTTTGTTTCGTGACTGACATGATAATTAAGAATTGTTCGTTACAGGTCTAAAATAAAAATAAAGAGTAAGCACTGTATCATTGTGTTATTCGTGAATATTTTATTAAACTGGGATAATTACATCTACTAATTAAAAAAATAACGTTCGGAACAACCGCATATAGAAGAAACTTTTATTTAAGTCCAGCGATCACTTATGTACTCGCTTTTTCAGTAACAATCTTTATGTAATCGGATAATACACAAGCATAAATAAGTTTGAATTTTCTGTGACGTTCCTGATCTTTATAACTTAAGCGACTTAAGAGAACTAGCGAAATATTTGCAGTTCTCCCTTAATTCATTGGACGTCAAGTGCAACGCTTCAGAAACTCGTTCCTAATGAGAAACATAAATAAGCAGACTTGTTTATTCATTTCACTTATTTCAACTTTTAACTTATTTAACGTGTTGACGGTACCTAATGCACTTGTTGGATTGACAGAGATATGTGAGTAGATACTACAATAATTATAATATCATTAATCTATTTATTGATTACTGTTTGTTAATCTCGCTAAAAGAAAGTAAATATGGAAAAATTCCGACAAAAATAATAATAGTAACTGATTGACTTTTCCGTACAATTATTTATTTAAGAATTTATATTGCTGGGGTATCGGTTTGCAATTATTTAGTTATTAAAACGCGGAGTCAAGTTACTAGCGTCAATTAAAATAACAGAGCAGAACTAGTAAGACAATGACAAAGTGCGGACAATGTACTGAACGTACCGCTGGAGTGTGCCCACCTCATACCTAATATTCTTATCAGTGTGGTGAAGACGTGACTAGCAGCGAGATTGAGATGATGACACACGAGCGATTATCGGAGGCGACACGCGAGGGAAACGCCTGAAGCTTTATTAATTGGGACCACGAAAATCAGCAATGATAAAATGGCTGGTAAGTGTCCAGTGTACTAGTGTGCCATGGTTGACGCTAAGTACTATTCCTAATGATTCACTTTTTGTTTTCGCATTTAAGACACATTAAAAATGTAATAAAAATAATTATACGATATTCGCTGATTTCTAGAGAGATTATTTTTATTTATTTAGCTAAGAAGAATTATCTAATACATTTCGTAATAGCTTTTAAGTTTTTCTAGTTCGCAGCTTGTCAGATATCCACGTAAAAAATAGGAACATCTTATTAATTAAGAAGTTAAAACAGTACCAAAAGAAGACACTTATATTATTGTTCAGGCTAAATAAAAGCTTTGCAGTGGACACGTCCGCAATAAAGGCCCTTGTGTACACACGTTATTGTACGCAATTTTTCCACAGTTACGTGTGTAATCTCTCGCTGTTGATTGTCTCGAGTGTTGAGACAGGGCAGAGTTGTGCGGAGCCACTGGTAATCCACTTTATAATAAAACTCACGTCACTTCGCAGTTACTCTGCGTCCTCGCCTATTTCGTCGAAAGCGCGGAAATTTTAACTGAATTAAACTAACATTTGAATTTTTTTTGCAACGGAACTTGTTGGTTTTGATTTTATTTTTGTTTAAATGTTGACTCTTTGTGTTTAATGATTTAGTCAATACGAAATTACTACGAAGTTTTGATGACAGTCATAATAGAAATGTGGATGTGGGTGAACTTTTTCTTAAAAAATAACATGAAGACTAACGTCGTTTTCCAGGAAAAAATATTCTCTACGGTTTTTAAACATATAACATTAAAAGACACTTTCTTGGACCCATTAGCAATAAACCGATATTTTGTGAAAAGCGTCTATTCCACAACAAACCGATAAGCCTATCCGCAGACATAACTTTAGCTATCCGTCCAATATACATATACAAATTTCCACGAATAAAATATTGGTCCTTTCGACCGGATATTTTTCGAGAACAGTGTAATATTATCAACAAACGTAGAGAAAAAGAAAACAAATTTGTGCGACGGCAATTCTACTATTCGGGGCAAAATGTCGATTGCAATTTAACCAGGCCAGGGAAGGGTGCCTCGTTACAGGGTACATCGGGGCTCACAATTCCTGTGAACAATACGTGAGTTCGCTAATCTACAAACCGGTGAAATGGACTCCATATTCCAGTTACGTTCCACCATTTTTCGGTAATATTTCGGAATTTTTCGGTGGAAAAGACAAAATTTCATAAGGCGTCACGTATTCCGATCCCAACGCCAACCTTTCGGGGCTGCCTTCTCGTAAATATTCAAGGTTACGAACACGTTCACAATTTTTTTCAAATTTACTCTTGTATACGTGAGAAGACCAAAGAATTTTTGCGCATGGCTGAAATAATGATCCCAACCTTAGTAAACGAAACGATTGTAATTAATTTTGATTCATAATAATGTGTTTTCGAAAGGAATTAAAAGGTTTTGGCAAGAAAAGAAAAATAATGTAATTTTTCGCCCAATTTCTGAGACCATTTTTTTTTTGTAAAAAGATTTAAGATAGCAAATAGAAATTAAAACAAACTTGTATTTTTGGAATTAATTTGAGATCGTATCGTATTTGAACCAAATTAGGGTTATTTTTATTAACTCACACATGTCAGCAGTATTTCTCGTTCTATGTCACACTATTGAATATGGCGGGAGGAACCTACGCAAATAAGTTTCTAATATTACTGTTATTCTCGTAAATAAGTTTGTAATATTATCATTGTTTTCTCGCCCTCTCGGCAAGCCGTCTCAGGGGAACTTGCTCATTTGAATACACCCTGTTTATTGTGCCAGAGTTTTTTGTGATGTTTTCTTCGAATTATCGAATAATATTTCTCTTCGGTTGAACATATTATCAAGGGATTCCGTGTGAGTGAGTACAGAGCGCCACATTATTTGATTTGATGTCGCGTTAAAGAATATGAATAAATGATGTAGATTATTTCTGTTCGGAATTTTTACGGTTTTTCAAGCCTTGTTAAAACAAGTTACATCATGATTATTCAAATTGGGAGTATACCTAAATTTACAAATCAATCGCTACTAAATTCTAATAATAATTCTGGATCCAGACATAAAAAGAAAGTGGCCCTGGAATGTAATTACTTTACTTTTAGTGAAATTTTCTCTTAAAAATTCAATTTAGGTACGTACATACTCCAAGACAGGTGAAAGTATTCGTACGTTCATAAAAACTTTACATTTTCATAAAATCTATCTCATATTAACAAAATGATCACTCCCTCGCTGCGGACGATCCCTAAAATGAATACAAATTATATTATTCAAGTAATGGGTTCAAAAATGAAATTTAAAATTAATTCCACATTTGCAACGGCGAGTAAAATGTTATTTTATAACAGCCCTAAGGTCCGGTGGGTCAAGCCGAACTAAACCGAACTCGACGATCCCGCATTAGCATATCCCACGACCCGAGAAATATTAGGCGAGTATCCGGCTCCACCGCAGTACGTACCATCACCGTTTAGCTCTAAAGCAATTTGAACTTTTGCTCTCTTAAATAAAGTTGAATTTCGCCCGCTCCGAAAGCTTCAAATGGATAAACTTGGCAGCGAGATGGGAAACGTATTCGCTGCTGAACGTTTTGAGTGTTATTAATATTTCATGAGCGTTACTACTGGGGGAGGTTTTCACGCTCGATTGGAGAACTATGAGCGTGGTCCTGATGCGAGATGAGTTCGAATCGAGCGTGGGTTTGGGATACGTAGTACGAGTTCGTTCTCTATGCTTAATTCGTTCGTCTTTCGATGTCACGTATTAAGTTCGGTGGAACGATCGTTCTATGCTAATGAAGATATTTGTGAAGAATCAGGCGTTTTGTAGGAGCTTAAATATATCAATAGTCGGATCATATGCATGTTTCAAAAAGTACGTTAAGAAGGGTCACGTCAGTTTCAGTCAATAGCAGTCGTTAAGTTATATCGGTTATCAGATGGGATAATTTTCCATACATTGATTGGCCACGAACTCATCCACCAATCCATGCCTCAATGAAGTACTCTCAATAGCTCTTTAATGATTAATAGAGTACTTTAATGACCAGTGATCGGCAGTAAGCTATTAATGGTTCAAGTCAATCGTTTGTAAAGAGCCTAGTATCCTCATTCACCAGTATTGTCTAATCTACTGTTGACTGAACCGAATTGCAAGTTGGATTGACTAAGGAGTTCATTGTTTGCGCCTGTACAAGAGCTTATTAAATAATGCTTAGAGCTAAATACATCGGCGGCTCGAGCGGGTATAACGTTGCATCTTATATGCAAATGCGTTGCCGGCATTATCTCTGAGGGGATTGGATGCACAGAGCGGGATTCAATTACGTACGTTTGAGTACAGAGCACCTACGGTTTAGAGAAATACGCTTTAATAACACATCTCTCATACAGTAACGACAAATTCAGTTATGGCGATATTAATTAAGGATGTGTATAGGTGTAATGTGTAATACATAACTAGTCTTACCTAATATGTTCCTTGTATCGGACTTATTATAATAGCGTAGAAAACCGTTTTTGCATATAAAAATTAAGATTGATGGTGAAAAGCATCAAGATACATTAAAACATGCGGTGTTAACGGCAAAGCAGCACAAAGCTAAATATGGTTTA
Source organism: Lerema accius (assembly GCA_001278395.1). NCBI lineage: Eukaryota > Metazoa > Arthropoda > Insecta > Lepidoptera > Hesperiidae > Lerema > Lerema accius. Next base: position 155,969 of record LGAG01001130.1, on the reverse strand, counting down.
AAATCATTACAGATTTTATGAATACTTGTGAGACGTAAGATCTTTTAATTGCCTTTATAGGCTGTTGAAGTTGTCATGGACATTGCCTGCACGTCAGCCAGTTCCTCCTATATTATCAATTGTTTGCCATATGACAGACCTATAAAGCAAAAAGAAAAAATAAAGCTAATGTAAAGAAAATAATTGAATATCTCTGTAATAGCAGACTGTCTGTGTTCCACCTGACTGGGGCCGTGCAGTACTCGCCAACCTTTACACTAGTGTCTCAGAAAATGAGAAAAATTGATGAATGGTTCAATTCTTTCTATACCATATTTCTAGACTTTCATACTTTTTTCTTATAACAGGCGACGTTATTGCCTTTTCTTATTTGAGAATTCTTAGAAATATTATCAGTTCTACTTCCATATCATGAATAGACCTAGTTCCAAGTAAATAATCTAAAGTTAGAAATGTTTTTTATTTTTACCTGCAACCGGTTCTTACTTCGCATTCATTAAAGTTTGCTATTTATTCCTTTGAGGCGTTATTAGAAATTTTCAATTGGAATTTGAAATAAGTGAGTATATAAAGTTAACAAAATACCTTAGACCTTTCAAAGGCTTTAAAATATCTCCATACGATCATAACTCGTTCGAGGCTTCGGCCGTGAAAAGTTAACGACTGACGGGCAGATTTTCGCAATTATAACATTAAAAGATGTAGTACACCGTTTTTACATTCGAGTTGTGATTCAATGTAAACCAATCCTCTTCCAATCTACACTGGATCAGCGTGGTGGAGTATGTTTGACAAATCGTACTTTGACAAATCTTGTGTGGTACATTAGGATACTTCTTTCCGATAGAGGTTCCTTGTAATTTTGATTCTTTCCATTCAGAAACTTATTCTTTAAAGAAATCGAAGTATCGCAGTAAAGACCAGAATCCATATATTTCAATATAACAGCGTTACCCTTTTCCTATTTACATAGATAAAGTGCAGCGCTCCTATAAAATGCATCTCGCTGTACAACTCGAAGGACTTTAGAATCACTTGAAATTCTAAAAGAAAATCGTCAAAGCTCTATATTGCCTTGCTCATATGTGGCCACTAAATCAACGGTTGTTAAGACATAATTATATTCTATTTATTTCCATATAATTTTATTTCTCTTTTTTTTCGGAAAAAATACTCTTACTAATCTTTGATTTAGGCGATTTCAGACAAGCGTTTTTTACGCGCGTATAAGCTTGTCTTTGGAAACGCAATTAGGCACGTACAGGCTCGCCTTTTCACACACGCACAACTTTTACGAGCGTTGACGCGCTTCTAAGCTCGTATCAATGTTGATATACTGACAAAACGCCATTACCGGTTAGTCCAAACACGCCGAAATATGACAGATTACGTGACAACTAGAGACACAACCTGGTGACAACATTATGAAAAAATCGCTGCCAAATCGCTCTTTCTGGACAGTGCCTTATACAGACAGACACGGTACCTTTAGCGCGCTCGTCTGAATCTTAGTATTGATACAAAATGCAAAAACGCCGCGGTAGAAAAAGCGTGTGCCTGAGCCTTAACATAGTAACGAGTTGATTCCCCGCGCATTTCAAAGCCGCACAAAGCCAGCTCAAGCGACGTATGAGCAGCCATGTTTTATTCATTACACATACACTGTTTGCGCCTAAACGCAAGTGTGCAAAATTAAATTTGCCATGCAAATACTATTTAGATATTATTTTTGACAACGGCTGCGTTAGGTGTGATTACATTACCTTTGACGTGATGAGATGAGTGGAAGTTCTTTTTGTCATATTATTTTTGTCACTGTACCATATTTATTTATTGCAGCATTCGTGAAATGAAACGTCTCTTTGTTATACACATACTGGATTGTACCTACGAGGACGAAGTAATTGCGAAAGGTCTTAGGTCGAAGGTTATTAGAGGCTTAATAATTATCCAGCTATTAGTTATAAGATACAGTAATTTTATTTAGTACATGTAGGTACAGTCAGGAGCATAAATATCTGAACTCCCCACGTAGTATAAGTATGTGATCCCCACTTAGAAAACCAACTTCTCGGTCTGCGATATAACACTACAATATTATTATGAAAGTAAGCTGATCTGATGAAAGAGACGGAAAGTAGTCACAGGAACTCTTTAAGTAAACCACACAACTCCATCGAAATAGGACTCGTTTGATTCGTTGTGGCTAGGACATTAGGTTAAGATGATATTCAGGGCTTGCTGATATAGTGTCTTCGGAAGGTCGGAACTCCTTTCGACTGTACAGTATCACTGATGTTTTGTTGACTGAGATCAGATGCGCTTATGACTAGTTTTTAACATGTAAATAAAAGTAGAGTAGCCACATAAATAGCAAAATTTATTTATTCATGCGCATGATTTAGAACATTTTCTTGTTGGCAACATCTTCAGTTCCAAGTCGACGTGTAGACTTCCTACATTAATGTTTTCCATGACAAACTTAACATTTATACGTCCTTTTTGAAATGGAAAGTTTTCTGGAACCCAGCTAGGTGGCCAGCTTATATTTTGGAAGTCATAAACACCCTGAATTCAAAAAATATAATTAATTCAGTGATTGAAAATCTAATAACTGAGAGTGAATAATAGAAAAAATAAAACGCCCGAATGCAATGCTCATTTTGGGCATGCATTGTAATAAACAAGTTTAAAATTTATTTCACTCTCACAAGAAAGACTAATTTAGGCTGAGTGTGCCAAAGATAAATGTGCATTTAATTATTATATATAATCGGAAAACATTGCGCTTATAGAAATAGCATTATAGCTTATAGAATAGAATAGTTATGGGAATGTTCATAACATTTAAATTGATATAATTTATTAGAAATATAATTACGAAAGTTTCATTGTCTTGTAAAAATACTTACAATTGGTAATAAGCAATTTTCAGTAGCAGGATTTGTTTTAAAATCAAACCTCGCATAAGGTCCAGAAATGTTTCGTGCATACAACAAGCTGTATGATATCGTGCTTATAAAAAAGCACATTTTCATACTTCTGACGACAAAAGTTGGTCTGTATGTGTTACTCAGAAATTCATCAATATGTAATTGCACCTAAAAATTATAAAATTTGTTAAAAAAGTACGACAAAATTGTTCTTTAAATAAAGTGGCATAAAGATTAAAATAGGACGCCTGAAACAAATGAGTAGTAACTTTGTGTAGTTGTCCAATATTACTAGTACTTACTGGAAATACATTATTTTTATCGTTAAGGCAGTTATAAATTGGTTTGTCATTCGTCATGTGTTCAGCGAGGGATTTTAAGAAACTACCCGCTTCGGTATTTCCTTTCGATTACAACAAGTTCCCAAGTTAAGAACTTCAAATAACTTAGTGCGCTATCTTAGACATCATCGCGATGACATGAGGTAAGATTATGATTAAGCATTAAATTATTCATTGTAAAAACAAATCAGGCTTGCCGTCATATCAATTATAAACTTACAGTGCAATTATTGTCGAATGGCACAAGGAGTTCGACGACAAACCGTACGTAATGTGAATGATCACGACGGCTGATCCGGCGCGACGTCAAATTATGTACTCGAACAAACGAGCTGTTTGCGTAGTGAAGCATTGGACGTTCGAGACCCACGGAGATTACCTGTACAAAGAAATAAATTATATTAACGTACCAATACTAAGGTCATTTAGATACTAAACAACTGGACATACTAAAAGACTGCTAACGAAATTATTTATTACGTTTTCAAGCGTATGAACGTATGCACGAGTATGTCCCTTTCCTATGCAAGGTATATACATACAAAACAGATTCCAATACATGGATTTGTCTTTATCGTATAAGTTACAGGGCCATAAAACTTTACTCAAATATCTGTTTCTTACTCGCATTGTTGATCCATCGCAATAGCCACAAAATAAACATATCCAAAAAATTAAAAACATAACTAAACTTTTCATTAATATTATTAACATTTCCTAGCTTCAAGCCGAGCGTTTGTAATAGCCGGAAGCCACCAAACAAATATGTTATGAATGGCTTAATCTGTTTGGACTAGCTTTTTTAAAAGTATATCTGCCGAATCGTTTTGTAATAAAAAAATAATGACTATTATTTATACTAGTGATCTTCATTACCCATTATCTAGTCTGGGTAAATAATCGCTCTAGTATGAAGAATTAATGTCATTATGCCACTTGAAATCTACGGGTTTGTTGTGTCTAAAAAATAATGGAACCATTATTTCGGCCCATTAATAGGCAAAGTTTCAAGAAAGCAAAGCAAGTGCTTTAATTAGTTCATACTAGAGCGTGGTTATTACCCACATCCTACTATTCGTAATATTATAAATGGGAATGTTTGTATGTATGTTTGTTACTCTTTTACGAAAAAACTACTGAACCGATTTGGATGAAACTTTACCGCACCGCTTACCGGGTCCGACTATGATCCAAAAAGAGAACTAACGAGTTCAGTAATCATTAGGCAGAATAATGTAATTTAAACAATCATTTATTTCAGTCATGCGATTATTTGGTACAAAATAAATTGCTCAGGTACCTATTAATGTGTCATTAAACAACTTATGGAATCTACATGAAAATGAATAATTGCCTAAAATATTATGTTTTGGTTGAGTGTATGTATTAAAAGGCAAATAATCACCACGGCAGAGTAAGGGCATTTTACTAAAAGTTACTAATAAGGTGATTTTGTCCTTAGTTATTTTATAAATTTTAATTGTAAATCTGAACCATCCAGCTGCGATCACATTAGTTTTATTGCGCTTAAACATTTTACAATTGCATTTCCCAAAATCGGCTATCTGTTTAGGATGCGTAAAGTGAATCATCTACGAATTTTTTGTGTCTTTTAAGTCGATGAACACCGGCTGATCGAATAGTGTAACGTTCCGTGTGCAAGCGAGAGCGCAACATATTTACCTCTCTTCAATACGTCACTCTTCAGTTCGAATGAAGGAACGACAGGTGAATCGACGCAACTGTCAGAGTTAGCTTAGCTCTGACGGCAAACATCGGTTCGTAGAAGTGAAGATCGGAAGTTTGAACC
>LGAG01001130.1:107691-149895 GCA_001278395.1 Lerema accius | reverse complement strand
ATCACGAGGTCGGTTTCGTATGGAACATCTGGGTTTTATTTTCAACTTTTCGACCCGTGTTTCTTTAGGAAACTTGTTTTCTTTTATGGTCTGAATCACCTATTTAAATTTGACGTGAGGCCCAAAAATAACCCTGTAATATTATATAAGTTATTAGGCATTGACCCACCGTCGCTTATTTACCCAATGTTTTATATGTATACTGCAATAAAGAATTTCATAGATAATACACCCACAACATCTAGTCACAGTTACAAGTATATTAAAACGTTATTATTTTACTGCTAGACATTTTTTGTTTTCATCACTAGCCCATCTGTCAAAAAGATTAAGCTAACTTGAACAGGGTATAGTTACTTTTTTCAAATATCTTGTTACAATTCATAAAAGTATGTAATTTTCCATCAATGTTTTCTTATGACGTTATCACGTACAAATATCGTCCGCAAACCGATTTTACAGAGAACCATTTACTTCATAATACCTAATTTTAAACTAGTAGTTTTTTGTAGTATGAGTTATAATAATATTTAATGCACAGTGGATGACAATGGAACTTCCTCATATATAAAGTAATTGTATTCGGTTTACATCATTATTTTGATTTATAATGTCTATGTTGAGCTTGTATCAAAAATGCTTATATTATTAAGAAGCTTTGTATTAATTACAGTATTTTTTTGGTTTTATTTGTACACCGGTCCTTGTGACGCTGGGAATATGCGGGTGAGAATATTCCCTACTATTGTTAGTTATTTTGTTAGTCTATGAAGGTATAGCAATGTTGTCATTTGTCAAGATATGAGTCTATATAAACGTCTGTGATCGCTGTCTAATAATTAAATTTTTATTATTATTATTATAGCGTTATTGAAATTTAAATAATATTTATTTCTTTAAAACGTTTAGTACATAAAATTGACGACCCCGTAGCCTAGTTGGCAGTGACCCTGCCTGCGAAGCGAGGGGTCCCGGGTTCGATTCAGATGTGACAGATAAATGTTTGTTTTCGGATCATGGGTGTTAGTGATGTGTTAGGCTAAGGATTCACGAAGCGGTTTTTACCCGCGCCCGCCGCGGTGGCGGAATGGAGTTTTATTTTCAAAACTCACGAGACCGGAGTTTTGTGCGGTTACACAGAGCCGTCGCGGTTGCGATTATCACTCGCAAACTTGGCGTTTGATTATCGCAAGACGGGCGGTTGTAACACGAGCGGTTAAATGATCAGTTGAGTTGATTACAATCTTCAATTTGGTATTACGGTGTTTTTTGCCACCGAAAAACATTCTTACGGTAGGTGGTAGAAGGTATGTGTGTGTTAAGAGTTTATTATTAGGTACTATTATTATTAATTAAATGTATTTCTACAGGTAACGTCAGTCGGTCTCGAACATGCTGTAGTTAAATATGTCAACAATTCCTATGTAAGAATACATAACTTTACTTCACGACGTATTAGTAGACGCGATCCCTTACGTTACGTCCGCCTGGTAATTGAGAGCTACATACAAGCTGACTGCAGTTTTTCTGTAAGTTCTTATTTATCTATCTACACACACACACACAATAAACAAACACAAAACACATTATTATTTGACTTAAAGTAGAACTGTGTACTAATTTTTTTTTTATTACTTATTACCGTAAAATAGTAATGTATGTACTCAGTTTTTGGAAACGTTTGAGTTTTTGAAACACCAAATTGAAGGATGAATACAAAGTTTTATGAAAAATGTTACAAATAATCTGTGACATTTAATCGTAGCTAATATTGTCTGAGCATCATACCTTATGTACAAAGTAATAATTAATCGGACCTCTTTATTTCAGGTGGATATACAAATAGATGAATTATTAAGCAACACATACAGACCGACTTTTGTGAAAACCCGATTTACGTTGTGCGATCTTTTAAACTATATAAAATTTAACGTATTATACGCACGTAATATTTCAGGACCATACAGTATGTTTGAGGTTCATACAGAAAATCGAAAATTTAAATTTCCAATTGTAAGTACACGATAATTTTATTACCTTCACTAAAAGACTGGACAGACATGGATTTGTAATAAATTTAACTATTTTCAAGAGTTTTCATAGTTTTTCGGAACAGCTATTCCTGACCTCCAATTATCTTGTTGGTTATTTAATAAATGTTTATTATTATAGACAATTGTTCATACAGCAGCGTTTAAATAATTTTTATATTTGCCTCGACATATATCGACAACCGCATCACTTGCCGGTCCTCTAAAATATACCTCGTCTTTCTAAAATTAGTCACATTTTGTAAATTAAACAATTTTTTAACATCGTTGTGATTTGAAAGTCGATGAAACGAAAAAGCGACAGTGAAAAGAGACAGACACATAAATTTCATGGGAGAAAATGAGATGGGTAGCATTTTACATAATAATCGTGCTTGGCTACTAGATGCACGGAAGAAAGAACTATACAGATACATTCCATGCTCTGTGGTACAATGACATCTATTATTAAAACCTAAAATAAATTTTTAATGGTATAAGTAAAGAGTATCAAACTGTGATATAAGACGTAGTTTATTAGTTTAAAAAAATATTACTTGGTGTTCTGTATACGTGTACGATGTACGTGTATTGTATGCATTGCACACGTTTTTTAAAACAAAACTCCGTCCAGCTATTTAGGAGGAGTTTAGTATCAGTCACACATAAATCCTTGCTGAATTTTTACATTAAAAAGATTAGTATTGAATGGCAAATAATAAACGTTTTTCACGTTATATTATGGTAATTTTCAGGGTGTATATGATGGTCAAAATGTGACTTGGCCAGTTACTACAGTACCAGAAAATTTTCCTTTTCAATCGGGGCGTATGTTTATAACCTTCCTGTGGAATAATATTCAAATTGCTGTTTTCCAATTAGACTTGGAGTTGAAGATGTTGCCGAAACCTCCGAAATAAATGTGCCGCAAAATTCGTGGTGATATATTTTATATGGACTTTGAAGTTGCATGCCGACTACTTGTATAACTGTACTAACACTGTTACCTTAATTAACTTACTTATATAACTGTGTACTAGTTATAGTATATATATTATGTCGCCAGTTGACATCCAAGAGGAGAGAGAGCAGTAGGTACAGCTATGGAATATAATATAATTATTATGTGTGAATATTAGGTTCTCGTACCTACAATCATTACTTAATGATGTTAAAACCCGACACAGTAATATTACATGGTCTAAATATAGTGTGTAGTTTTATTTAATACTAGCTGACCCGGCGAACTTCGTATCGCCTCAAAAATCAATAAAAAATCAATCATGATAAAAACTCCGGATCGATTCATTAGATTATGATTACGACTAAAAATTACGATTTAATTTAAAATAATTTTGTTTTTGCATTTTTTGGTATTTTAGATCCTCAATTTTAATTCAAAGCTAGCTACCCGCCCGCGCTTCACTTTGGTTAAAATATAGCATGTACTTACTTACTCGTATAACGTTTAGGTATTTTTGATTCAAAGTTTCTTCCCTGTTTTGTACCCTTTGTAGAGCGAAATTGAAAAATCTGTGAAATTATATTGTAAACAGTATGTTGAGGAAGTTATATTCTCAAAACCACGTTGATATCAATCATGAGTCGCCCGTAAACGATCTTTGAAAAAGTCAAATTTTGTACATTCTTTTCACTTTTTTTTATTTTCTTCATCAAATATCGAAAAACTGGGAGACACATATTCAATTAATTTAAGTAAGGAATATGTGTTATAAATTTGAAACCAATCGGTTGATATTTAAAAAAAAATCCATACAAACTTTCGTTGCTTTTTCCAGGAAAACTATAACATTTTCTGGAAAAAAATATAGCCTAGTTTAAGCCCAGACTTAACAGCTATAGAATAAAAAAGTTTTATTCAAATCCGTTCGGTAGTTTCAGAGATTAGCGTGTACAAACAGACAAACAGACAAACAGACAGACAAACAGACAGACACACAGACATACAAAAATTTTAAAAATTGCAGATTCGTACTCACGTTACTGTTTTTGAGTCACTCTAGATTAGTTTTTTGTAAATATACTCAATGTACAGACAAATTTATTTTACTGTTTTATTATAGTATAGATATCAAGAAGATTACCCTTACAAAGAAAAATATTTATTTATCATCAATTGAAGTATAACATAATTATTATCACTTATTCGTACAACCTTATTCGTACCAACATTATTGAATTACGTTTAAAGTTTTAAGTTCTCCACATTCTGTTTGTATGCAAGCCTGTAAATGACCAACCCTTCATGGCATAGTTTTTTTATGATTTTAAGATAGATAGCAAACCAGCTGACAGTGTCTACAACCTCTGCCGCACATGGACATCGTTACAAACTTCGAGTAGGATAGGGGGACTGCTAATTTAGTTTTGTGTATTCGTTAGTTATGGTTGATTAGTTGTTGTTAATACGTTAGTGTGTAGAATGCGGATGTTAGTACAGTTAGTATAGGTTAGTCCTGTTAGTAAATATTAGTAGTACTTAGTATTTGTCCCACTCAAAATTAGTCAAACGAGGCGCTGCTGCTTCTAATGACTAAGAAGGTCGCCTCTTGTATAGTGTATTCTGGCACTCAAGCCCTCAGCTGCAACACGACGAGTCGTTTAGCGGCTGACTCTTACAACTACTTACAAGACTATTAGACTATAGGCAGCCAAACGAACATTATGACGTTTTATGGAGCCCGCGCACATAGGTAGCCACAAAATCCTTACATTATTTTCACTGCCGCAGCTTTTTTGCTGCAGCCTAGCTGCCTAGTATGGGCCTAGTGTAAATGGACCGATTATAACAACCAACAAAATAAATATTCACTGGACTGATTTCTATGAAAGTTGAATATGTTTATAGCTTATATCACAGGAATAGATTCTGAAAAAGGATTTCACTGTATTGTCAACGCTATGCTCCTGTTGACGTAGATGCTCTTATGTTTTTCATTCGAATAAAAAATAGTAAATTATGATTTTATTTCGACACTGGTGGACTCGCCCTTGTGTGCTTCTGGACTGAGGGCCCACTTTTTTCTTCTTGGCGTAGCGAAATGAAATTTATAGGAGATTTAGTTAGAATTAGTTAAAACTTAAAGAAAATACTCATAAATTTCTTAAACGTAAATTAAAGATGTTACAGGCAAATGTTTTGGGCCCTCAGTTCAGATGCCTACAGAAATTGGCATGATATAAATAAAGAAAGAACAAAACTGAGTTAATATTTTTTGGAAACAATTTTTATTTGGAGTAAGAACAATAATAAATGGAATTTAGTATTTGGCACAGTCTTTAAACCTCAAAAAGTTCTAATTGGCGAATTTTTAAAGCGCCTATTAATATTTTTTATTGTGTTAATCCACAAGCCAATGAAAGCAGCCGTTTACTTACGATATCTCTTTCAATTAAGATTATAACAATAGAAATTTAATTTCCATTAACGATTTCAGCGGGAATATTTACATACGACTATAATAACGCGAAGCGGGAAACGGCATTTCCTTTGCTAACCACTCGGAAGTATTCTGGCACTCGATCGGTTCACCGCCTACAACAAAACATCGGTAACGACGTATTCATTGCTGCTTTCCTTCGGCTGCCCAATTAATTTGCAGAACAAGACTCTCGATGTACATTTCTTAATAGGTACGGTAGGTTGAAAATTATAGTTGGTCAAGTGCGGTGGTAGAAGAAACGCGATTGAGACGTACAAATGTTTGGCGTGGGATTACTTTTCAATTGGAACGTGCCTACGAAGACGACCCAGGGTGTCGGTTATTTGAGTTCCAATTACCCGAGAGCTCTTCGCAAATACTAGAAGCGGAGTGTGATATGCATATTAGTTGGTGACCTCTCCGCGATCATATTTTCTGGGGATTATGATCATTATTTTAAACGTTTAAATGAGAGATATAGCATTTTTAAGGGGTTTTTTTTCGTCCATACACTATAAGATCTACTAAAAAATCACGTAACAAAATGTTTAATATTCAAACATTATCTGTTTCAATTATTATTCAATGTTAGGAAAAAAAATACAGTCGATTACACAATATTCCAATACAAACCAAACAATTTGTGCAGTTATAATCTATGACGATTTTAATTGCTATTTATTTACAGCCGTAACTTTTTGTATGAAGAAATATTTAAAAAAATTGATCGATTTAAAAAAAATAAAAAAAACAACGCACAAAATTGTTATATCAACGCTAATGTACTCGTAAGTAATACATTTATTTATACAACAAAACACGGACTAACCAGTTTTTAACGAAATAATGTCAAGACGCTATTGATACGTTTTCCTTAACAAATACGTAACCTATCTTTCAATCCTACATTATCTACTTACTTTTCTTGAAAACAAGATCCATTACTGACTTACTTAAGGTTATTAGTTCTGCGACCCTTCAACTTCTTTGACGTGAAACCCATTAAAAACCAGTAAGTACATTGGTCGTTGAAAAAAATCCTTCTGAGAGCATCCGATGATTAAATTGATAATCGGGCTTTCGTAAGAGAGATTGGGCCAGAAGAGTCTTATCTAACAAAACCGTTTCGCCTGCCCTTCGGAGGGTTAAAAGTGAACCCTTTCAGTGAGAGAGAGAGATCAATGATGGAACTAAATTTTTGAGTATCAAGCTGAAGCGAAATAAATATGTCGGATCGTTGCCGCTCCTAATACAGTATGGTACGACGTGCTCGTGTTTAGATATGTCGTCAAAGAGGTTCATCCATGATGTTCGGCTTCGTAAAACACGACGGAATAATAGATTTTGGTAATTACATTATTATACTGCGTAAATATTTAGTATATTTTTGTCTGCAGTATTTTTTACAAAATTAATTCTTTCGTAATTTGCATTGGTCGCTAACCTCTTCGCTAATCCGCACTGGAGTAACGTGGTGGTCTCAGCTTCCTCCATTACCAGAGACTTGTGCTCAATAGTGGATCATTAATGGATTGAAACCAAGCTAAATATTCCCGGATATTAGAATCCAACCAGCATTTTTCTTTATAAACTTAAAGCAAACTTTAATGTTATATTCTTCGAGAGTACCAGTTAGTACATATCGCTTGTTTCCTGTACCTCAGCCCACATTCAGCAGCCATCAGATTTGGCCAGCCTCACAAATAAAATCCTAACAAAGTGAAAAGCTGACGCCGGCGTGGTGGCGGACGCTTCCGTCCAACTTTTAATGTCGTGCGGTTTACAATTCGCGAGCGTCCCCACACTTGATTTATAAGTTTGATTTATTGTACCCCCGTAAGCGGTTTTGTTTGTGATATATGCCGATATCAGAACATTCGGAACTGTTAGGCGGCAATGTTGTACGTAAAATATACAAGCTCGTTAAACCAGTGTCGAATGTCACTGTATATATTATCTTGCGGACGTTTTTCACAGGTTATGCCAGTGTGGTTTATTTTGACAAATGGTTGTACATGTTTTATGGTGTTAGATTTTCAGATTTATTTATGCATTTTTTAAGAGATGATCTGATTCTGTTGTTAAATAAACAAATTACTTATACAGATTCTTCTGCCTGTTTTATACAGTAAATCTAGTATGGATAGTTTTTTCACGGCAAATTTCGCCTACAGCAAAAGTTGTGAATAAGTATTTTTTCTCGTCTATTCCATATTGAAAAGTTTCGTTGGATAACAACAATGTTATAACTCTACTGTTTGTTTCAAGTATGGATCCATGCGACAAAAATTAATCTTTCAAACGGGAACTTTTGATTAAGTCTTCCCCGCCCTCCTCTGACTGTTTACCAGTTAGTTTTGGAAATATAAAAAAATCCTAATGATCAATTAAAATGAAAATTATCACGATAAGGCAGGCATAACAGGTTTAATAATAAAGGCAAGTAGGCATCCTTACATACTTGGAAGGTTAATTAAAAAGGCATAACTATTATAGATATAAATAAAGGTCGTATTAGCACATTGCGATTAAAAACTAACCTAAAAAGCTTAAAGTTTTAACCGCCGACCTCACAGTGTTCGCGTAATAACTCATCAGCTACGCAATATTTGATTTCCAAATCTTTTATAGTAAGCCTAAAAGCTCCGGTCTGAGCATTTAAACAGCCATTATTCACGGTATATGCATTTCGGAATAGTGTCAGGACATAAAAATTTTATGCGTCATAAAATTTTGCTCAATATTGACTGCGGGTGATCGCTTGCCCCTACGATTTATTGACGGCATGCAACGCTGTCGACAATAAAAGCTTGGCCGATGCATTTTTCGCTCATAAAACATCTATGCAATTGGTTTTAGTGTTTCTACCACATTCACGTGTTTCACGAATAAATATTTTCGCAAAACTTTTTCAAACTTTTCAAAATAAACAAAAAATTTGTTTGTCAAAGTTTTGTTATTTAGTTGTATAAAATTGTGTAGGTACTATGACTTGCGGCTTTTCAGCAGATAGTTATTTTAACTGAAGCAGGAAGAAAGCTAAGGCCAAATTCAATAACAATTTACTGTAGTAATCTAGTCTTTGTAATGAAATTCGTTTACAAACATAAATGAAAATTTAATTATACGTTACAAAAGCATAATTTATAATGTGTGTGAAACTAAACCATTCGAACTCGATTGGTCGTTGTCGTTTGCTTGCAAACACCGAACAGGTAAGTATTTAGCAAACAAATCATAATCAGAGAGAGCACTACAGCTTGTAATTACGCGGCAATCTATTTCCAATTACAATCCCAATATACTGTGAGGCTGTATATTCGCGAGCTATAAATGGAATTCAATATTGCGTACAATATTCAATTACAGCTTTCAAATCTTAAGACTTATACGGGAATTAATTTAGACAACCGTTTCTGTACACTGTATCGAAATGCTTTAGCATTACGATAAATATCTAATAAATAATACCTCTCTCAGATAAAGAGTTATCTGAGAGTATGATCGGGCCCCTGCCAAGTCAAGCGCTAAGTAAATACCAGCTTTTCTTTTTTAGACGTCGTCGTATTATCTTATGTCTAGCAACGAACAAAATTGGTCATTGTTATTTATTGGTGCATCATTTTTATGGTATAAGAATAGCATACAAACTTGCAGTGCAAAAATCCAAAAAAAAACATGCAAAAATCGTGATGGAACGTGTGGAACTATAGGGGGAATATTAGTTGGTTAATAGGTCCTGTTAGCGATACGTGTTAATGGGAATATTAGTAGTTTTTGTTAGTAATAGGACCCGCTAGTTACCTCGCTCCACTTGTTATAATGACTCAACTACATATTTATGTAGGTACATGTACCTATGCAAGAAATTTGTGGAATAAAATATGTAATACGGTACAATTTCAGTATAGTACGAGTATGTATCTATGATCCTATTTTGCTCCTATACACAGGCACACTGCAACGTATTAAAGGGGAGCTTCGGTCTATCGGCAAGCTCACTCTAATCCTATGAGATTTAATCAGAACACTACCCGTCTCGTCAATATGGTCCTATGTGTTGCTTAATTTTTCACCTCACTGAATTATCTCATACTCCGCTGAGTAAATTGTATGAGTTCAACTGAGAAGTACAAGGATCATTTTTAAGTTCATTTTATATTTTTCTGAGCTTATTAATGTGGCAGTCAAAAATAATTTAGCAAATTCAAGCTAACACCGTGCACTTATTCGCGTCATTCTTAATTCTATAACCGTAGAAAGGTGCTTTAGTATAAAGAAGAAAGATATTTATTTACAAGTTACTCGTTTATTAAGCTTGTGAGTTAAATATGTTTACATAACGTGGAACTTGTTGCAAGAAAACTATTTTCAAGTATATTTGTCATTACTGTTTCCAACAATTTATCAATGATGACGGTTTATGACGTAATGGGTTTGATACACTTTAGTAACGGATACCATGCTAGAGCGTCGTCCAATAGGTATTAACAATACCTTCCGACTGGAGCAGTCGTGTAAAAACTTACATAAACACCTAATGAAACAAAATACCAGTCAGTTGCGCATCCAAACTTTTTAACGAAAGTGTTATAACGAAGTGGAATAAGAGCATTTTTAGCTTTGTGCTTAAGTATGAAATAACCCGACGACATTTTCCATCTGTATGCAAATGCATTTGTCGGCGGCGAGCGCGTGTCGCTGTATAATGCCATTATTAAACGCCGGGACGTTTAAATTTTACCTTCCTAGTTTAGCGCGGGAGACAGCCACGAAATACACTTCAGGATCTTTTGACTGCATTACAGTATAAAAAAGTTAGCGCTCATTTTTGCGTGATACCTAATTGTGTTGCAATGTAAACTATACCTTACCTTTTTCCTTTTAAAGTAACGTTTCGAAACGAATGCTGTTGTTATTACGTGTCTCTGAGATAATAAATTTTGAAACAATCCGCAACTCATTTGGATCTCTATAAATATGTATTTCTTGATAAAAATACTTGTATGGTGTGTTTGATATGAAAATAAATTAATTGATTTAAATATTACAAAAAAAAACATAATTACATTTAAATTTTATGTAGCCATAAAATCTATTGCTTCAGTTTACCAAATCATATTTGATTTTTTTAACAACTTCATGATATTTCATTTAATCTCTTCCTCAAAATTTGTGGGCATATTTGTTTCGCATAGTATAAAATGTAAGCTGCATTATTTAAAATAAATATCGAGAAGTAGCCTCGGATAAAAGCTAGTAATAAAATTGTAGAGCGATCCATCACACTCCATGAGATGAAACATATTTCAAGCTAAAATACGGGAAAATATTACGTTGAATAAACACTCGCCCCTGAATCTATTATGAATAAAGCCGCCAGTTATAACATGCTCGTAACAAATGACGAAACCTTCATGAAACATGGTTCCATGTTCTTATGAAGGGTTCGTGTTATTACTGCTCAAGATCATTAAAATGTGCCCATCATTGTTTGAGGTCTTGAGGTCATTGTCCTCATGGGCGCAATAGAAAAATTCTTGAAGTCATAGATGGTACACTAGTATCAGGTGTATTTAATTGTAGAGAAAGTAAGTTATCGTGTGGTAGCCGCATTTCCTCTAGACTTTGTTTTCAACAAAGAAATAGGCCTTGTAGTCGATAATTACGAAAGTAATATAGTAATATCACAATATAGAGATACTTACGTCATGTCTTTTATATTGCTAACTTCAATACGAACTAAATAATGCCAATAAAAATAACACCGATTTTGTTTTAGTAACTTTATTTCTACACACGTCATAACAATGTAGGTAAGGATCTCTACGAAGGATATCGCTAGATATCGCCGAGCATAAAAAGAGCTCGTTTACTTAGTGCAGCATCAAGCCGTATTCAATGAAGGCTCTTGGGAGTAAACAAGAATTGATCGCATCATTTATAACGGTGCGATTTAGATAGCCTCAGCGACGCGCCACCATTACTCACGCCGGCGACGGTTCACACGGCGCGCGTTTTGCGGCGTTTTTCGATGTCATTTTTGAATGATTTTAAATTCCGTCGAACTTTAAATTCGGTATTGATCGTGGCTTGGATCGCGAGTACGTATAGTTGAGTACTTATAGAGTATTTTGTAAAGTAGGTATAATTTATACGGGTGATACGGCGTTAGATACGTCCCTGATTTCTGTCAGTCCTACTTACTGAAGTGTGTCAATTTTGGACAGGATTTTGATCGAATTTTAAACATCATTGATTTTGAGATTGCTTGGTAAAATGCGAATGGGGCTGCTGTTCCGCCTCATACCAATCTTTCCGCTTCAATGATATAAAACTTTGAGATTTATTACGTGTTTAATTGATGTTAATTAACAATCCATAATGGTGCAATGGTTAACCATGCTCCAAGGCATCATATAGAGAGATCTAGTGTGAAGCTGTGAATGTGTAGTGTAATTATTTTTTATTTTAATGTAACCATGTAACGTTCACCCGCTTGCAGTGTGAACTAGACTCGGTGCCGGTCTTCCTCACGGCGCGGGCCGTCAAACATCTTCTCTTTATTGTTTTTTTATGCTTTACCGGAATTATTCCAGCGATGTGCCTTTTCTGCGTTGTGGGATTACGGAGTGTTTGATAGTTTTTGCTGCCCAACCTGGAAACATTGAATTGTTTAAACTTTTTAGGTTATTTCCTTTTTAGGTATTTGATCTGGAAATACATTTACAATTTATCAAACTGTCATGGATTAATTGAGTTTTTACAAGACCTCGTTGACTGACAGATAAATGACAGTTAACCTAGACGTTTATATTGACATCTGCCAGCAAGTAATATTTACCGAGTCCATAGTACATTTTCTTAGTCCATTTTATTAAGTTTTGGTTGAATTTCGACCGCAGATCTGGACTTGGATAATGTTGAATACAAAAGTCTAATAATATAAGCCTTTGCATTCCTTTGTTAGCTGGTAAATACAAATATAAATATCATATTTCATAGTATAATAGTGTATAGGGAAAATAATTACGTAACAATCGCGTTACTCAATAATAGTGGTTTTTCGGTTTATGAATCCTTGAAGACGATTAACAGTTACCGCTTATTAGCAATAAGCCGTTCATTAGTAATTCCAGATTATCCGATTAGAAAAGCTAATCGAGTTACTATCGAATACGTTTATAGTATGTATCAAGCATCACTAAGAGTATATTAACAGGTACATACATAATATGGTACCTATTATCTAAATATGAATACGTCAGAAGTTCAATTGTGTATCCCATTGTAAGAATAATGCAGGCTTTTTTTTGTTATAGTTAAAGTTTATACAAATAAGAAGTGCATAAAGCATTTTTCTCTGTTTAGTACCGTGTTAAGAGACACAATGCAAACTACTAAACTACGTTTGATAAACTGACACGTCCCACTCACACAGGTGAAAGTCCCTGTTGACAGATTACAGAGAGTTTACTCAGTTTACTAAGGTCGAATTTGCACTCATAGTAGGTCGCAATTATGTTTTACAATAGTAAATTAAATTATTAGTACATTCGGATAAATGTACTCGTACGTAAACTAGTCAATTATTATACATCACTCATAAACTAAGTGTAAAATGTAAATATTTACATGTTCAATTTATTTCACTGTTTTATAAAGAAACTAGTGGACCCGTCCTCGCTTCGCTTCGGTAAACCTATGCCGAAACGAAGGTAAAAAAGTAGCTTAAGTTATTCCTTAGGTACTACGTCAGCTATCCGCCAGTAAAAGTACCGTCAAGATCTGTCCAAGCGTTTCAGAGATTAGCCGGATCAAATAGACAGACAGACAGACAAAAATAAAAAAAAAATCTATATTTTAGTATTCAGACACTTCAATTTTATTTAGTTGGTAGATTATAGCTTACTTGAACCATAAGATTTCCATTAAGAGTATAATCAAAGATATAAGTGAAGCAACACAAAGAAGAGCAAACGCTGGAGCAGCTTGCCCCAGTGCCAGCGCTCGAGGAGTGCTGCCAGAGCAAGACGGGGTGTACCCTCCAACGCGCGCCCGGGATGCTGATATATGCCCTCGTTCTTGAAGACGCATTAGGCTAACAAGAAATAAGTTAATAAATTAAGAAGGTAACCTTGTTATAAACTCACAAATACACACATTCATACTACATACATTATGATACCTGTAATGACATTTCATTCTTACAAACATTCATTCAACTCGATGCTCCTAGCAACCCTTCATCCCGCTCCCACTCTTTTTCCTAATATGACTTCCAAACAGTACTCGTATATACATAAATACGTGTCTCATGTTGTGTGTATGTGTACTACTCATTGGTCATCGAAGATATAAAAATCCTGAATAACGAAAAGTCCACTGATATCTCATTCGTCATAATCATGTGAGATAATTGAGAAGTTCTAAGCGAACGTACAAACTTACATTTATACAAACACATCGGTCCTTATAACTATTTTTATCCGAGTGCACAAAAAGGGTGACGTTTTTCGAGTGTATGTATGTACGTCCATTGCTTTGACACGCTCTGGAGCCCAAACGGCATAATAGATTTCAATGTATGGGGTGTTATTGGATTGGTGTTGTTGATGTATAGTGACTTACGGTATTAATAATCTTGTTCAAATAACAGTCGGGTTTTTCATTTTTCTATTATTGATTCATCATCCTTATTATTGGTTAATAGGTATCAATGATACATTTATGCACGTATTTTTTTATCTGCTTCATAAAAATATTACGTTATGATGACAGTAGGTTTCTTACCTCCAAACAAAGAATGTTCGGTACGGACTTCGCTTTTGTGCCATAATGTAAACGGGCGCTGGTTTCATCATTTGTAAAGCACCTAAATTGCAAAGGTCGTTGTCATCAAATGTCTTTGAAATCGCTTGATATGCTGTATATGGCTCTGTATGATATGCATAACCTGGAATGTATGGAAAAATACTACCGAAAATGTAAATAATTTAATAATTAAAAAATTAATTACTCGACTTGGCGGTGGCACTGCTGTGCCTCCAGATTATTTCGTAAATATTCCAACAATTCCTATTGATCTTTTGTTTAGTTAAGAACTAGAGGTTACCTAATGCGTAAATCTATGTTTTTATTGTACCTATGGTTAGGTAAAAGTCATCTTTTTTTTTTAATTACGAGTACAAGCGGGTTATTTTTACTCACGAAATTGACTACAAACGGGCATAGAATTCCTTAATTATTGTATAAGATCTGATGAGTTGCGTAAAATAATTAAATTAGTAAAATTAATTCAAGCCGATATGGTACACTAAAAAGAGATGGAAATAACTTTGAAAATCCATCTCAGTAGCAGAAAACTTATGATATTGCAGCTGTAAAGTTTCTTTAAGCGAATTTACATAACTATCGTTTGTCTTCCAAGTTTGTTGTAGTCTTTCTTATTCTTACACTTTGCTGATTATTTCTATAGAGCGTACGTTTTGAAACTTACAGAAAATATCGGTTCTTACACACACAATGGCTGGGAATACGTTCCCACATATGATAAAAATATATTTAGGTAGATAACAGGTAAAAAAATCATACGTCTATTATTATTAATAATAATATGCTAACAATATATTGTTTTCTTCTGGGATATTACGGATAATTTTTTAAAGAATTTATACCATACCATACCAAACAAAAATCGGGTTTGGAAAAGGGCACAAACAATTTTAATGAAAATTGTAAGTTGATAAACCATGGCTTAATTTTCAGAAAAATTTGTTACCACGTAGCTTTGGAAGATATTTGAAAAAAGGTATCAGTTCGTAGTGTATGACAGGAATAAGGTGTAGAATTTTTTTAAAGCAAAGAGCTAGGTCATTCAACTATGTAAGGTTACATACCTCCAGTTCTCACAAGTTTAATCCCCTCTGAAACTGCCATTAACAGTTTAACAGAACGTTTAGGTAACTTTACTTTTGTATCCCTTAATTCATCTTCCTTAGGGTTTTTGAAACCACTGTAGTAGAAAAATCCAGGGTTCTACGACAAAGAAATTATAGGCACAAGAAATTAATGTCTGTTTCTATAACTACGTATTTACTTCCATTTATCCATCATTCATACATCTATGTTTATTTTAGAACATTGTAAAATAAATTATGTATATATTATTATTTAATATCTTAATAAAGCATGTTTCATTTAAAGAAGTTCTTTTACCTTAATTTAATATTGAGTTGACAAAGGTAAAAATTGATAGCCATTGATATAGGTATACTGATACGCTTGTAGTAACACAGCAGCGTATTTCTGGAGAGTTTCAATAATACTTACGTCCAACCAACCTCTAGTATAACCAATGTCTTCGAATATCAGCTCCAGATCGCTGTTGATGAGGCCGTCTAAGCTATCCAATGTTGGAGCAGCTGCATTGAGGAGCCAAGACACGACGCTACTGGTATAGTAGTTATAGAGAAGCATACTGGTAAGACCTATGGTGAGCAGGATTAGACGACGACCTGCAAAAAATTTACTCGTATAATATGGCTGTGATTTAAAGAAAACTTGAGAAAAATCTGGTGGAAAACGTTGCCACTCGTAAGAAGCGATGAAGTTAAAGGAGCTGAAAATAAGGGAGTGTCACATGAGCGTAAGGTAAATAAATGTATGAATGATTATCCATCGTTTTGCTAGTTTGGCAATTATGCAAGATTTAAAGCCAATTATAATTGTGTCTGAAAAATGCACTTAATACAAAACAAAGATGTCGATAAAAGTTAAATTTCTCAAACAGGAGATTTAAGAAACTATTTACAAGGATCTAAATAATTGCCACTTAGTTGTTTTAATAAGCGTTAAGATCCTTTGCAATCTAAATTCTTCTCACTTTATGCACTTAGCTACGATTTGTGCGAAGTAAATCCAATTTAAAAGTGAAATTAACATTCCGTATAAATTTAATTAGCACTTCTCCTGAGATACACTTACTTTGGCTTGAAAACGCTTCGTTGACTAATTGTACGCCATCTTCATACGCTGAAACATATTAAATAAGATCTTATATTTTGCTGTCTTTAATGCAAATGAGAAGTATGTCGCTTTAATATATTAAAGTAAGTAAATGTCATTTTTAATACTGGTAGGTATATACCATTGCAATGCAAACATCGAATTTGTTATTATTAAAATAGCAACATTGTGAGGTGCAAATATTGGTGACAACTTACAGATGTTATCAAAACAATACTAAAAATTTAAAATATTTAAAACAAAAATTTGATATTATGTAGATAAATTAGTATTAGTACAAGACGATCAGTGCACCAAAGTCAAACTACTCACTCTTTATTTACATAAATGTGGGACATAATGATGAAGAAAACCCACCTTGTTGAGCTATGGCTGCCAAAACACTAAACACTGCGTAATGTCCAGCTTGAGGTCTGTCTTCCACCATTCCAGCGATACCCAGGACGACCACACAAATGACACCGATCATCCCCGCACATAACCACACGCAAGGAGATAATGGGGTGAGAAACCTATTCTCGTAGTCTCCTACGCCGTGAGCTGATATGAGGTAGAAGAACTTTGTCCTTGGAAAATAATTGAAAGTCATTCACAACAGTTTTTTGATACAATGCCATTTAAATGGAAAAGGAGAAACGAGTAAATACGAATATTAATAGTACTGCTTCTTTAATTCAAATAAAAAAATAAGACAATTTCTCTAATGCGACAGTGGCGATAGTATTATGGCAAATAAATGGTAAAGACGTGTTCAGTAACTTTAGTCAAAAATGAAAAACCTGCATCGTCGTATCCGGCAACGTCGGCAGAAGCAGAAAATGATTTGCGTAAACAGAATAATGTTGGCAATACGAAAGCATGATTTAACGATTTTGAATATAAATGTAGTAGGTTAGTAAAACTTACTCAAGCCTGGTGGCAGGTGGATGAAATACATCAACCCAATCGAGCCACTGGGGAAAGATCCTTGCACATGTGCTGGATATATCCTGTTCGCGCCAGTACAACGAATTGGTCACTGCCTGTGAACGTGACGGTTGAACTGTGTAGTGCCCTTTACATTACTTATGCGGATAAAAATTAAGGAAGAAATTTACCAGAGTAGAATTTTTCACCGGGGATCCAATCCATCGACCAGCTATGGTGTAGTTGAACCTTGGGAGTAATTTATATTTTGTTATCTATACTATACTAATAATATAATCTGTACTTCTATACTAGATAATAATATAAAGCTGAAAAGTTTGTTTGTTTCTTTGTTTGAATGCGCAAATCTCAGGAACTACTGGACTGATATGAAAAATTCTTTTACTGTAAGATAGATAAACAAATTAAAAAAACCTATATTATTTCATCACATAAAGTTTTTGTCTGAAAAGTCACTCGTAATATCCTCTTTCGTTTCCTGGATTTGTTTTAATGTTATAGAGAGAGGTAAGAATAAATAAATGAGATTTCCTAAACACATTATCCATGTAATCGAGGGTTTACCTGAAGTTATGAATTTCTTTCAAAATGTTGAGCAACCGAGAAGTTATTTTGGTCATTGCCGCTACTCCTGGCGTGTAGTTCAGCTCTGAAAGCATTTCTGGTCTGAAGGTTTTTGGCTGGTCTAGAATCTGTTGAAGATAATTAAAACATCTTTGGTACTTTGAAATTATTAACTGATAATATGGATAATAGTGAATATGATAATATTTAACAATAGGTAGACAGGTGACGTATTCACAATAATTATTTACTCCTAATATAAAAGAGTATTTTGAACGTAATTCAGCTGTGACGTCATAATATTAAAAGGTGTCAACAAACCGAGTGGAATATAATAATATTCAGAACTCACCACTGATATGGCTCGAAGCGTCAAATTGTGGAAATCCCAGCGATCATAATATTTGAATCTGCTCAACGAGACGCTCAAACCTGAAATTGTGAAACACGAATCAGTACCAAAGTGGCAAAGCTTTGAATATTTTATCTGTGAATTATTCACCGTTTTCCCGATTCCACGTTCCAAAGGAATTGTTCTCCAAATTGTTTCCTTGGATTTTTCCAAAGTTGAATACGTCTATTAGCTCATAACGATCCCCTACGAAAAAGTAAAGATCAACAAGGTATACATTTTAAATGTTTAGATTTGACTGACAAACATCGGTCATAATTAAAAAGCAGTGAAAAATTCCCGATTAAAATAATAACCTACACACTTATAACCCAGTTTCGTGTGGGCCATAACACTGATAACTTTGCTCTTTACGTGTCGTGTTAAATAATACTCGTAAAATACTTACAGAAATATGTTATTTAACCATCCTTTAATTAACAATTACTATCTTATCTCATTAAGTAATAACTAGCTTACCCACAGAATTAGCTAAAACTAAATCAGTATCAACGCTCAGATTTAGTTTTTGAAATATTTGAAATGTAAAGTTACTTGAATTTTCTTTATTTCTGTAGTTTAGTACTAGCCATATATGCAGAGAGTCAAATAAAGAACATCTTGATGCCTACAACAAGAAAAGTTTAAAATAAGTAGTCTGTAAATTTTTTAGATTCCTTTTAATAATAGTTTTCCTGTATCACGTAGAGAATAATCTTTATTTATTTCTTTATCTTTATAAGACTGCGACGACATTTTTATTACATATGCATCTCTGAACCCTTTTTTTTTAATAGTACGTAAGAATAAATTGGTTACGGTTTGTAGTTTCTATACGTATTACGAATATTTCGAATCTTGAAAAGGGATGACAAATGCACGTACTTCTTCGAGAGCATCATCAACTTCTTCACAATTTCCATCTAATATAACTCCCAGAACAGCATTCTTGCACAGAAGTGTTTTTGCCATGTTATTTGACACTTCATTAATTTTTCTAACTGAAATTATTTTCCCTCTTTGCATCAGGTCTTTAATGAAATCTACATCTGTAACAATAACAAAAAAATATTCTTTCTTGAAAACAACGTAAACAAACGTATTTATTTATTTGTTTGGTATTCGAACAGTGTTTATAGTGCTTACAGTACATGCATTGCTGGTAGATGTGTCATGTATGTGTGTATGTATGTATGTGTATTATGTGTAATGAAATAGTAAGAATAAATAAATTTATTCTATAGATGGTAATGTGTAAAAATCATTCAATAGTAAATAAGTCATTCAAGTTCATAATGGTTCCCTTTTTCAATAATTCTGGCGCTCATAAAACCAAGAATATAAATTGTCATTTTACCTTACATAAAAATTTTGCAGCCGATAAAAAATTTACGGTCTATAAACTGAAAATCTTTAAGATGCATATATGTATGATAAAGAATTTAAGTTTTTGGCAGTAAAATGAGTTTTGCAAGCGGTGAATATTAAGATAAATTGAGATTAAGAGAATATTAATCGTGTACTTACGTAACTTTTTTCTTACAAAGATTATCATATCTTTTAAAAATACCAATGGAAAATAGTCGACTATTCTATACGTATAAAGTAACCAAGTTTAAATTTAATTAAAGGAGCTTAATCCATTGAAATGACATGCCAATGCTAAGGTATGTGCGTAATTCAGAAATGTGGAACTACCCGAAAGTAACATCAATATGAGGATTCCATTTGACACTGACACGGGTAGCAATATCGTAATGGCACTAATGTAAGTTTCCTATCACTGTTTTATAGTGAAGCACAACTGTAGAAAAAGTTCTATACAAAATAAATAGATTTTTGGACTTTTAAGTGCGTTTAAGAACATTCGCAAAGGTTGTTTAAAATTGGATACATGTGATAGTCACTCTAATACTTCTTCGAAATCTGAAGATCAACATAACAAAAAACAGCTTTAAGTAAAAAGATCCATTACAGATTCATTATAATTTATATTATTTTTATTGTAATAGCAAAATCCATTCAGTGATATCTAGTTGAATTGGCACCGAAAAACAAAGACGATGCAGTAATTCTAGAAGCAAAATGAAATCGTGTTACATAAATCTCATATTTCTTTTGAATACCATTTGAATTTACAGACGTAGGTACACTCTTATTCAATTTAGTAGTAAGATTAGTCATACAAATGAGTTTATCTCTGTTCTCACATATGGAGATTTCTCGAGAAGTCTGTTATTACAGTGCAAAATATAAATCAAATGAAAACAAAAATTTTAGTGCAAATAAACTCACCTGTTGTAGAACAAGATGGCAACCGAGAGCAAGACAAGTACACCAGATGGTTAACATTCTTGTATTCAAAATAGTCGAGAGAGATGTTGACGTCATTTACTGAAAGGCTTAGAACGGGACTCAGTACGAGACATGACATTAGGAAATACATTTCTGTATCCTACTTCAGTCCACGACGATTCTGAAATGATACATTATTTGCAGAAACTTTAATTAATTTTTTGTTCTTTTACTGTTTCTATGCATGTTCACTCAGATTTAGAAATCACTGAAGGAATTATGTGAAAAATAATTATTTAAATGTTTACACAATAGTAGTGCTACCAATATACCCATCCGTAATAAAGTAACTTTTTTGTCAAAATGTTACTTTTTCCCGCCTAAACTAATGGATCGATTTTGTTGAAATTTTGAATACTAGGGTAATTCTAATTTAGGGTAATTCTAATTTATAAACTATAATTATTACATTTGAATCCGATGGTACTCGTACAGTCCCTTAGAATAACTTGTACCTGTGCTTAAGCGCCTGATGAATAATGCCAAACAATTCGCCGAAGATGAAATGTAGGCAACTGGAATTTTTAGGGCGCTATTTTTTACTCTAGTATTATTAACGTTGAAAAGTATTACATAATTAATTTATCGGAATAGTACATAAGATTTTAGTAAAGAACAAAAATGCTCACCACATAACTTGAATGTGAATATGTATTTTCTACGATTCTGCAACAATATATGCAAAATTGAACTCGATTTGGTCACCGAATGATCGCGCTCTAGTTATTCGCAAATTATCTATGACAATGATTTGTGGTATTGTAGCTGTCACTCAAATTGGGTTGCAATGTATTAAAATATTCATTGCTAAATATGTGCTATAATGGCTCGTCAAAAACATAAATTTAAGGATTCCGTATATACGATTATGTTGTCCGTTTATACCTACCCCCTACACTGTAATAGATACTTGTCTGGGTCATATTAGACGACATATACTGTGACTGAAAACAGATATTTAAATTATTATTTGCTTCGCTAGGAATAAAACCCAGAACATTTTTCACAGTACTCTGACATATTGTCTACTGCGTAGGTATACATACGGTAATTTTAATTGCGATTAAATACTTTTAATTATAAACAATTACATACATCTTTATTTTCCGTCCAGAGAACAAGGTATCAACATAGGAAACAAAATAAAACATATAGAATAAATATAAATTAATATTTAAAAATCTTTCTGAATGTAATAATAATAGCGTTCGAATAAACATTGTTAGAATATCGTTTTATTCGGCATTCTCTGATTTAGACGTTAATAAGTGGTTTCTTAGCAAGAATCTGATACTCAATTGTTGCATCTAATTTGGAGATTGTACAAAATATACATTATTGTGTACAAAATATTTTCATTGACGTATTGCCCATTATATTCAATCTATATCGATAAATGGAATAATTGTTGTAAACACGATAAGGACGTATGTTATGTATGTACAGTCACGAGCAAAAATATCTGACCCCCCCTAGGCGTCATAAATATGTGACCCCCCTTAGAAAACTAACTTCCCGGTGTCCAATTCAGCTGAAATTTTGTATGCATATATGAATGGGATGAAACTACAATATTATTAAGAAAATAAGCTGATCTGATGATGGAGACCGAAGGTGGCCACAGGAACTCCTTTAGCAAATCACACAACCCCATCAAAAATGAACTTGTTTTATTCGTTAAGGTAAGTACAATATTTCTAGACGATTTTCAGGGCTTGTTAAAACAGTACTTTTGGAAGGTTGGAACTCCTTACGGCCGTATCAGCAAGCTCTGAACATAATCTAGAAATATTGTCCTTGCCAAGACGAATTAAACGAGTCCAATTTCGATGGGGTTGTGTGGTTTTCTTAAGGAGTTCCTATGGCCACCTTCGGTCTCCATCACCAGATCAGTTTAATTTCAAAATAGTATTGTAGTTTTATCTATTAATATATGCATCCAAAATTTCATCTCAATCGAAAACCGGGAAGTTGGTTTTCAGGGGGGGTCAGACATTATGCTCGTGACTGTACCTACCTATTATTTCTCGGAATACTTTATTTCAATGTTTAATAAGGTATAACAACAAAAATATCATCGACTGAATTGTGCGTGAGAATTCAAATTATGCTACATTCAATTTAAAAACAAAACTTAAACCAAACAATTCGACCACAAAACACGAAATACGCTGCAAATCTTTTGAAAGTTCGTTTTAAATCCGTAAATTATTCAATAGCCCTGTAAATTTCCAGGCTGTTCTGACGGCCGCGTCTAAGGGCCTTGTTAACTGACTTACTTAGGTCATTACCTGAAATTATTGAATGAGATCGTCCCCTTGAGTACGCTTCCGTCACGCGAAAATACCAAAAATGTCGGATACTGCGGTAATTTTTCTTGCTTGCAAAGAGAAGCTTTCATTTGCGTTTTTAATATCGTCTGTGATATTTTTTATTACCAGTTATTTATGCTTTATGTTCACTGTTAGTATGAAACAGGAATTTTCTTCTTTGTTGTGTCAACTTTGTGTTGTCACTATGATTATATTACTGCATAAATTTACATAATGTGCAATCACTATACCATACAACATACGCGTTTGAACGTGAAATCTTTAACTTTTTTATATTTCAACAATTACTTTAATCTCTTAGTGTGTACAAACGGTTTGTTCCTTTTCAATTAAAAAATATAGTAATTAATTTCGATCAATTAATAAAACTTGTATAATAATTTTATTGTAGTTCCGGTTCTACCACTAAAATATCGTTACACGAGGGGACGCCTTAAGCTAAATTCTTAAGCTTCGCGTAGGGTCTGATTTAGTAGCGCACAAATTATGGGACGACCACAGAGTGTTCCGTGTAGGGTAAGCAGAATTTAATGTCGACACAAGCTTCCGGGATTAATAGGAAATATGTCATTGCGGTTCTGGGTACTGCATTTAGTTACTTCTATTCTGTGTCCAAACTAAATAAGATTTGTACTCCTATTTTAGTCTCATAGTTTGGCACTACTAAAAGTTTTTCAGGTTTTGGTGTTGTAGATGACTAGTGTAAAAAATTGCTAAGTGTCAGGCAGCAAAAGTAATCTCAAGAAATAGTAGCTTAACTATTCGTTCAATTTACCCGTCAGTGATAGTTTCTATTACGTTTTCTCTGATCTAAATCTACGAGTGGACGTACAAATATTAGGAAACTATTAGGATTCTGATTTCTAATGGTCTTATAACTATTACTACATATCACTAAGTAGTATGGAAAGTAGATAAATTGATTTAAATAAGGCTTGCTAATTATGTGAATACATAGAAAAACAAAATTCGTGACGATAATTATTTTGTAATAAGATCAATCAAAATTCAATTGTTAATTGAATTTTTAATTACTTTAATTATTGTCCTGTAAGTTATGACAATAAAGGTAAGCATACTAGTTTGCCAGTTTCATATAATTTACACAAATTTGGGTTATATTTATCGCGGACAAGGATTTTTGGACTAGTGGGTGTGTAATAAAACTTATTTTAATTTGGTGCCTTGTTTGGGAATATTCAAAATATTGGGGATTCGGAATTTTAACGGAAGTTTATACGACCGTGGAAATCTATCAGTTATTAATTTTAATAGATGCGTCGCATCCTTCTTCTTAACAAAATGTTTACTCTCTTAGATTACAGTAATTTTTAATTTGTTTCGTACACACATACCTAATTACTACGAAGTTGTATGATCGTACGATGTCCTTGGATGGTTTTAACTGTGTGTTTATGTGTGTGTGTACGTGTGTGTGTTTAAGAGAAGATAAATTATAACAAGAAATACGACACGTAGCTTAGACTCACGTACGAAAATACCTGAAAATAAACTTTAAGTTATTTATTCTTCGTGGCAAAAATTTTAGCTCACTCCGCTCATTGCATCACTGTTAAAATCTTTTCTTCTTACGTCAATACTAATTCCGTTGCCACTAAATCCGTCGTCCAAAGGCGAGGCTCGTCTATTATCAACGTGACGGACAAACGGACAGTTTGCTGGTGAAAGCATTGTCTTGTTATTCCGGGTTATGCGAAGGCTTACGACGGTCTTAGTGGACTGAAGGCATGCTTATTTGTAGCCTATAGCTCAGTTTTGCTTCAAGACGTCTCAAGAATTGGCATTCGTGTGATAACTTAAATGGAATTAATGTGATATTTAGTAATGACTTTTTTTTACTTATTCCTCGATTAATTACTTTTCCAATTTCGAAATGACGGGTTAAGTTTTGATTTTTTTTAAAACTGAAGTGTGTCTGTAACTTCTGTAAGATTCTCAGTTGGAAAATATTTTCAATCAAAAGAAATATAGTTACAAGCTTTATTAATTCTTTCATACCCATCATTTATGTGAGTTATGGACTTTTGTTGTAATAACAAAAAGAGATTCCAGGTTTAAAATATTGAGTTATAAAAAAAGTAAAGTGAAATAAAAATATTTAATTTCTTACCTTTCCATTGAAAATGTTTACTAAACTTTCTATTACACTCTTAGAATAATTACACTTTACACTATAATTTCTGTATATAATTACTTTAATTCAAAAGAATAAATCAGTAATTATTTTTAAAGACGGATATATTATTATTATCTTGGCATTAGTTATTAGGAATTTAGGACTTTATTATTAATATAGGTATTTTTATTTAGTGTAAGAGTGAAGTGTCGAATGTTCTACAGCCGACAGCGACGGAGACATATTCGTTAAAAGCGTTATCTTGTCGCTATGGCCGCTACCACAGACTTTAACCCAGTCTATAGCTAAGTGCTCAGCTTTACCAAGCCTATACTTATATTGATTTTATTGCGCGGATCACTATTAACAGGCTAGGAAGTCGAGAAACGAATATGTAATAGAAGAAACCAAAGTTAAAAAGGTTTTTTAATCCTACTAATATCATATCTAAGTGTGAAAGTTTGGAAAGATGGTTGGATATTTCGATATTAGTAAGTCCCTCACGCTCTAACCGTTGAATGGATTTAAACTTGGCACACAGATAGTTTGCAACCAGGATTAGTATATAGGATAGATTTTATCCCGATTATAGGTTCCCTTGGGATGAATCCAATTTTTAACTACTTTTCCGCGGGGTACGTCGCATGCGTCGTCTAGTTACGGATAAAAGGACAAATGTTTCTCTCAGCATGTTTTTATTGCTACTTTATAAACCTGCAAATCAAATCTTCTTCAATATGCCATGACCCATTTAAATGTGAAGTAAAAACTGAATAAAAATAATAAGAGAATGCCTTAATAATAAAATGGTTGATGTCCCTGATATCTCCAAATATTACTCGTAGCTTAATTCGTCATTTTTTTCTTTCAGTACAGACAAGGAAGTAGGTTTAATAATGAAAATTCAATACAGGCGGCATCGAGTCACTGTCAATATAAACAGGACAGCGAGCGAGAGGAAAAAGTTAATTTCCCTGCACATTATAAATTCATGAATGCTTTGTGTTCCCCCAAAATAAGTTGTTTGTTTCCCGGAAAACTTTTTCCTTTCAAAGCGAGCTGTAATTGCTACCTTGATCCCGATTCAAATTCGGGTTTTTTTGGCCGTTAATAAACTAGCTTATTTTCAGCTACGACGTATGAGGACCGGATTTGCATCACGTAATCGGTTTATCTTTTGCAGTGACATGTAAAGTTACGGGGTTGTAAGGTAAGAACAAAATGTTTGCTTGATTGACAATACGCCTATGTTAATCTTTTATCTGCTATCTTTAGACCATTATGGGGAAATTTAGATGGTATTAGAATAAGTTGTCGGTTATGTTAAGTATGGTCGAATGTTTAAACGAATGGTATCTCTACTGATAAAATATTTGTGAGTAAGGTATAGAGTACCCGTTTTGGTATAAATATTCATTGTATTAGTTGGCAAAGGAACACGAAAACGACTTTAATAAATTAATACCTTGTAGAGGATGTTTAAAGTTTAGTGGTTTGTCTATTTTACTTTTTGTGATTCAACCACAAAACACCATTTAGGTATTAGGTATACACACTATTTAATTTCGAGATCTCAAATATATTTTCCTGAAAGACATAGGTAGGTAGTTAAAAAAACGACACAAAATTAAACCATACATATTGTTATGACGAAAAATTCCCAGTCACCTGAGAGACTTTAATTGTTTAATGTCGTTTGAAAGTCCAGAATTCGCAATTTGCGGGCACAAAATGATGAAAAGGTTTACGAATGACGTCTTCTAATTTCATATTTTACTCCTGGCTGTCTCGCAGAAAGAAATTCTAAATGTTTTGAATACTTTATTCGGAGGCTGTGACACATTTCTTGTTTTTCATCTTTTTTATTAGAAAATATAATAATTGCGTTTGAATGACATTACGGTTTTAGGGGCCGACGCCGTTTCTTTGGAAAAGGTTATAACCAGATTAAGCCTTGAAGTCTTACGATAGAATTTCGGTTTTACCTTTAACAGTTTAACCTTACGTATTTTTTCATAACCAACTTCATAAAGAAAGGTGGTAGGGTAACTTATTCTTAATTTTAAGTAAGTTCCTACTAATTAAAATAAAGTTTATATTTATTTAATTACACTTTAACTTTAATTTCAAGTAATTGTTTTTGAATCTATGTACTTATAAGCATGCCATACAGGCTAAACAGCTTGACAGATATCAACGTATGTGTTATTGGATTCGTCTCGTCTCGTCATTCATCTCCACCTTTTTTTTATTAATAACTAGAGGACGCACGCGGCTTCACCCGCGGAAGAGTAGCTAAAAAACATTGGTTTTATCCCAAGGTAACCTATAATTGAGATAAAATCTATCCAATGTCCTATTTTTGGATGCAAACTATCTGTGTGCCAAGTTTCAAGCTTAATCCATTCGACGGTTAGAACGTGAAGGTCTTACAAAGATCCATATATCCAAACATCTTTACAAAGTTTCACTCATTAGCTCATTTCAGCTACTCTTTAATGTGAGACGTTAAGGTGGCTAATTTATAAAGATGGTGTAAATAAATAGAGTGCAGAGCGAGGCTGGTGCGCAGATGCAGATCCGCCACGTGCTGCTGGCGGGTGATCTATCACCACTCCGCGACGGTCGGGCCATTCTACCAGCGGTTATACTACAGGCGTATCTATGTTAAAACATAAAGGGTTCTACTTCGAACCCCTTTTCGAGTAAGTTTCAAGGGCGTACTCATTTGACAATTAGCTAATTTTAAGACCAGATTATCAACTACCTACACCGCCGACGCGTGCGGTTTCAGACTAGATGAGCTACGGCAATGAAGTAAAGTATGAAGAAGAAGAATATTTTAAGTTTGCATGGAGTAGTCGAAAGGCTATTATTTTTGTAATGTGTAATGAAATTACATTTTTTAAGGAAATAAGACAAACCAATGCCACTACTCTTCTTTGAGACACAGGCGACGGTCTAAGGGTTCTTTGACAGACAGTTTTAATTAACTTTGGTATCTGACGATTCTATAGGCTGTTGTTTATTTTAAAAAGTTTTGGTCGTATTTAGACCACAATTGTCAAACAATAAAAAACATAATCTAGTGGTCTTATTATTGCATAAGTGCATTGATTTTTTTTACTTTTATGTTTAAATTTTAATTAAATCCGAGAATAACTAAAGTACTCTCTAAATCAAACTGTACGAGTATGTTTACAAATATACAGCCTTTTAATGCAATGACTAATAGTAATGAGCTAATTTAAACTAAATTATCTCAAGTTTAATGGCCCGGTAACTAACTCAAGCTTCCATTATAGACCCTGTCGTTGCGTTTGTTTTTAATTTCTTTGAAAAAAAATAAGGTGTCTTTATTGTGACGATGAATCAAATTAAATAGCATAGAAAATATGGACTCGGTCTGTAAAAAAAGTACTATGCGTGGACCTTTCCTTTACTTATTTAATGACCTTTCCCAAATTGGTTGTCCCAAAAAAATAATTAAAAAGGTGAACTACCCTTACGTTACAAGTAATAATAATAAAAAATCCCCATACAATTAAGACAAATCGAATGGCATCTAACACTAACATGTTGAAATACATGTACTTTTACTATTTATATACATATATAATTTTCACTTAATCCGTCAAACCGTTAGTACATATAACATTTATACATAAGTTTACACTTAGTTATTGATTGTTGAGTCCCCTACGAGGTTGAACAACATGAATTACGGTCTGCATTTACTAAATAAATGCACCGCTCTCGCGGCTCCAGGGAGTTAATCCACTTCGTTTATCATCTGTGTGCTCTGTTTCAACGTGTCCTTCCTCAACTGTTGATTAATGTTTATTATTGTAGAATATAATAATATTTAAACACCTTTGTTTCTTCACTGTCAACTAGTCTCCAGTTGTCCATAGGGTTTTTTTTTGTAGGTTGAAATTTTCAGATCTGAAACCTCCTTTAAGTAAGTTAGTAACTACCCAATATTTGTACATCATTGTATTCTTTGAACTTTTAAGTACAGCGTAGATAGTTTAAGTTTGCGATTTTGTGAACGAAATTGTATCAATAAATCCATTTGGATTTATTACAAACTAAACTATTTAGTTTGGACACAAATTGATCACTAAATTCAAAACAGAAATACATGAGCCTATATTTGAAATTTCAAATTAGAAATTCCAAACAAAATCCTACATAATATGCGATCAAAATAGCTAGTTCATTAAAACGCCAATTTCGTACTACAGCTTTAATAATTACTTTGGCATTTCATTTCATAAAATCATTCCACAATTAAAAGAAGTCCTTAGTTCCTTCTCTACTTAACGCACGTGTCGAAATTATCCTACAAACTTCGTTCATGACAGCGCATTGCAATGTTTAACTTTATAATACGCTGTAAAAAGCTTCCAAATGAACAAAATTAAGCCGTGCATTTACTAGATGAATGCACTGCAGTGTACCACGGGGTAATTCCCTTCATTTATCATTTTGTGTGTCACTGTTTGTGCCCAAGTAGTGCTCACACTGGTATATTGTATGGAGAATTAACTGTTTTGTGATTCTATGGTTAGTTATGGCGTTGTTGCGGTTGTTGGCAAATTATGTTTAATTTACTGGTGTTTTGTGGTGTGTATTCATCACTTAAAATTTAAATTAGTGCGGTTTTCGTTTGACTCAAACTCCTTTGAAAAAAGATCAACAATATCACATTAATTGCTGGACTTCGGTCCTCTACGCCTCTAAAATTCGAAAAAAGTTTACACTGGACTTTTTAATCTTATATTGTTTTTGGGAACTGACCAAAATAATCTAAACACTTATTTTTGTATCTGGCTTACTAAAATAAATAAATGTAAACTTTATAAAAACCAGCCAAGCTATTTCTGAGGTTGGCTATGACAAATACACAGACAAAAAAATTTAAAAAACACTTGGGATAAATCAATAATAAATACAACTAATAACAGGTTTTTCAAATTATCTTTCATATACACAGATATCGGCGAACTATTTTCCTTAAAATTGTATTACGGTATAGATTTTGTAAGAAAGTTCAGCTTCCCAAGTTTTCTTTCCGTAACAGCAGCCAAATAGAGACTACAAAGGTCAGTTAATTACCCTCGAACAAGCTTAAAGTATTACTTTCTCGTCTGGCATCTTAATGAATTAAACTTGGTAACCGGCGGAATGCCTCGACTTCGAACAATATGCATATTGTTGGCGACTAAGTTTGACTTAACTTTGACGTTTGTGGCAAGGTTGAATTCAAAATTATTTACAAAATATTGTATTTAGAAAAAGTATGTAGAAGTTCTTTTGTTTTTAGAAAAAAAAATTTAAATGTAAAAGACAAATTCAATTTTATATTATTTATTTTATTACTAATATGCGAATAACAGTCAAAGTATCAAATTATCACACAATATTTTCTGAATTTTCGCCTGTATTACCCTTTGGTACCATACATAGGACTATATTAATAATGAACTAACTCCACGAGACTAACTTTCAATTTTCATGTTGAACTGTTAAATACGAAGCATTCTAACACTCGCTTCACTTCATAAAACTACAAAGAACATGACTCAAGCTTAGAGAACTAGCACCGGTAACAAATGTAGTGCCTTGATCTTACTACATCCCATAAAATATTTCTTTGTGCAACCAGGCTTCACCACTTCAATCCTCTTAGTCCAGGACAACCACTCTTTCCTTTAGCGCTATCATCCATTGCCCGTTTAGAAAGTTAAAGTAAAATTTTCCTATCGCCGAACCAGCATTGTATACCATACATTGCATACATACTCCGTAAGTATACGTTGCACTATGTTGTGGTAGTAGTAATGGTATCTGCTTTACGTCAGCAGTGCAATCGGCTTATGTCTTTACAAATGTCCTCAAACCACTCGGTTTCATATGTCGGACACTATTCTGACACGGCGATACCTTACAGGTTACCGCAGAAACAGAGACATCTATGTAGTTCATGCCGAGCTTAATGTCGATTTGGGGCACAAAAGGATCAAGAACAAACATAATTAATTTAATATGTTCTTTCAATATAAGAGTTCATCTGTTCATTTGATCAGCAAGTCCTTTAAACGAGTACCGGAAGATTTTCCACTAACTTTAAGTAATTTCCTCTTAGACGATTCTAGCTTACTTAGGCATACGTGTATATTTGTATTTTATTTTACCAAATCTTGGACATCAATAAGTCACATAAATAAGACGCATATCTCGTTACACAGAGAGTTACGTTCATATTGACATCTGCAAAGATATCGATCAATTTAAATTCATAATGTAAATATTCATTCACACTCCTTTAGTTAAATAAACTCGTTTGAGAGTAACAGGACATAAAAACTTACTTAACCGACTAGATAATAAATGAGTACACTCACCCTTATTTTCCCTGAGGCCTTAATTAGAGGCACATTACATATTTCGACACGCGCAATAACGTACTGTAATATATGTAGCGTATTTTATTAAACTGCCTCTTTCTCTAACGGATTCAAAGACAATATTTTTCTGCCATTTTGTTTTTTCTTGCCTGATTACATTGTTTAATTTAACATTGTGATGTTTTCTTCACACTTTGACTAATAACGGTTTAAAAGACAAACTGAAAAACTATAAAAATGTCTGGTTCTTAAAAGGAGATTTCCTTCTATTTTAACTAGCTATCTAAATACCTTTTTAGATAAGGAACCCTACAAACTAATATTTATAAAACGGCCGTCATTTCGAGCAAGCGTATTACCTTTTTCTATACAAATACTTTGATATGGGTATCAGATGAAAAAGGGCTTGACGAGTAAAAAAGGACAAGTGAGTGACGTTCTATTAAATGTATCTAATAACTATGGCGTTCGTGCAAATATGATAGAAGTGCATTGGTAACACGTCAATAAAAATATATAAACAACAAACAAGCAAGTGAAAATAAGCTTTATTAATCGTACATAGAGCTTTAAATTCCACGTATCTACTGAAATATTTATACTGAAATGGAAATACTGTAATATCTATTTAGATGATGCAGTTAATAATATGAAGTGCCTCAACAAAACGGGTGATGTCTCGCTCCTTCACTCTGCCAGCGACAAATGTCATTATTTAACCTCACATTACGTGTACATACGTGCCGCTATTGCGCCGAAAAATGTTTTGAAAACGTAAAAAAAATTGGTTTGTAATAGCTACGGGGATCATTTACTATCTGGTCATCCCTACTGGATATGTCAGAGCAGCACTAAATATATGCTTACAAGTTGTAACTACATTGTTACACGTTACAGTGGTTCACTGGGCTCACATTGAATGCATTTCTTTTTCATCATGACATAATATCAACTTATATATTTATTAGATCCAGAAAACTGGACATTGCACTTCACATACACGGGAGATAACATACGAGTACAATTGATACTGCGTTGTCTGCGTTGTCATAAGTTTAAATATCTATTTTCGGTCTAGCTATGTGTTTTTCTACCTGTGTCGTGCATGGCACTAACTTGGAATCTTAGTGTGTCTATGAGCGTGTAGCCGTTAATTCGGGTATTCATTAATTGATTAATTCCTCCGTTAATTCATTCGTTCATTCCTCCGTTCATTCAATTGTTCAATAATTTGTTCGTTCATTCATTTAAAAAGATGCAACTTTGCTGTCCAAAGTGTCGTTACGTATGTAGTTGAAGGCAGCGTCGCGGAATACGGCAGCAATCAAGTGGCGACGTTCTTCTCACTGGTAAGGACCCGCACGCCCCCTGGGGCATTTTTCTTTGTATTTTCAGCCTTATTACTCCATTTATTAGCATAGAGAAGGGCTCCATTTGTATTAAAAGTGGGATGATACGGTTGGTAAAGAATTTTACATGCGGGTTTTTGTAATTTCTTATTTAAATAAACTTTTATCGGCGCGTGCTCACGAGGTTCGTGATATTATAGTCGGGTTTTTTGTTCGTTTTGTAATTGAAGGTGTACTCTTTTCTAAGTAAAAATATCTTTTAAGCATTTTGGTTACATTTTAGTTTCATTAGTCAAATCTTTTATGCCTATATACAATGTTTAACATGTTTTTCTATTAGCATCAACTGTGTATGTGTATGATCTCTTTAAGCAAAACTATCGAGTTTAGGCTAATTGTAGACATACAAATATAATATACACATACAACAAATACATACTAAATAAAAGGAGGTTTAGGTTTAGGAGGTGAAATTTAGGTTTTTATAATATTTTTTTTCTCCTGAATGCGGTACTGCGGTAACAATAATAATGTCTAGGAATGGGCGATGTTGACTACTAATAATTCTGTATCTATAAAAATATTAAACAGTTAGTAGGAATCCAGTAGTACCTATACCAGATTTTTACGGTAAAAATTTCTTTGTATAAATTGTAAATTTTCTGACCGTAACACATTTCAACAAAACCTAACTGGGTTTACAAATCGTGTTAAGAATAACTCGCAGAAGAATAACTGAAAGTTAAAGTAAATAACCGAGAAAAAGGTTTTGGGTTGGATCTTTTTATACGTTAATATTTTTTTTAAGTAAGCCTTTTTTGAAATGAAATACAGGTAGGTACACATTTTGAACCCGCAATTTTTTTAGGGTTTATTTAGTGGTGGAATAAAACAAATTATCGACCTATTAATGGCCTACTACATACTGGGAATGTATACTGAGGAGATCTAAGGTATACACCACCACGCTGCTCCAATGTAAATGGGTGGAAGAGTTAGTTACCAACCCAAGTCTTGGAAGGTTTTACACCGCCAAATGGCATCCAATATGGCTTATATTTGAATGATATAAATTTAAATTTAACGATTGTCATCCTACTAATATTATAAATGTGAAAGTTTGTAAAGATGTTTGGATATTTGGATGTTTGTCCCTCCTTCACGCTCTAACTGTTGAACGGATTAGGCTGAAACTTGGCACACAGATAGTTTGCATCCAGGATAAGGACATAGGATAGATTGTATCTCGATTATAGGTTCGATTGGGATGAATCCAATAGTTTTTTAATTAAATAAGAGATCAAGAAACTATACCACTAATGGTCACACATCCACTTTCTGACTGCGTCCGCAGTTGTTTGACTTAATTGATCATTTAAAATTGACGCAAATCGCCAGGCTACAAGCGTTTCATATCGATGACTTAACCAAGAGGTTATTACGAACATTTTACTAAGTAGTCAAAGTACAAAATAACAATATATTAATCAGTTTATCATATAACGGAGACACGCCAGTTTCCCGTTATTTCATTTAGCTGCCGCGAGCTCTAGAAAATTAATTTCATGTCTGGATTCATCAAATTATTACACATGAAGATACGGATATGGCTTCCTCGATTATTGTTTTGGAACTTTACTGCTGAAATTATAGTGAGTTCTTACTTTGTTCTCGCGTACGGCAGGAGAAATACAATGGGTTTCGAGCGAGTACCAATTTATTTATATGTATGTACGTCCCTTTTTTGGTAGGCTCTATAGCATACATTTTAATTATATAATAGTAATCCTAATAGTAGATATAGATTATTTCGGGAAACTGTTTTGTTCCCACGGGATAGTGGGTAAAAGTCTATTGAAACAAAGCGAGGACGGCGACTAGTATTATCAAAATTTTCAAAGTAGATTTTTTTTGTTTGTTATCGCTGTTCATTACAATAATGATAACTTTTAGAATATAATATATCGGTCTGAGTAAGACCGATAAATAAAAAAAAATATTATTCCATAAAAACTTCATAAACAGAAATATCATCAATCTTTATATCCTCGATCCAAACGTCGTAGCAGGCATCGTAAAAGTCAATTCACGCATCGGCGTAGCATGCATCGTAGCGATCGTAGGCATCGTAGACGTCGTAGACCCCGTATGCCGTTTAGGCCATTATCAGAGTAAATAGGTTAATTAATTTGATATTTATGTAATAATCATAAAAAGAAACTTTAATGTAAATTTCAGTGTAATGTTTTTATGAGTTTTTGTGTAGAAGAAAATAATTATTACAACCACTCATCCTATTTTAGAATTACTTTTATCACTAGATATTACTGTAGTTTATTACAAAAAAAAAATGTGTGCAAATATAATGAGACGAATGTAATGACACACATACAAAACACCAAGTCACCATTTTTAAAACTAGCACCATCTATTATCACAGTTTCAACCAATTTACTCCGTTACAAATTTATTTTAGGTTTATAAATGGATGTCACTGTACTCAAAACAATATTCAACACTTAACAAAATAGTACTACTAACATGATTATAGATGTCGCTAGTAAGAAACATCCACGTGCTGCCATCTAGTAGCCAATAAGAAACACTGTATATCGTTTAATCCCATTTTATCCCACGTAATTTATATGCTTGTCTCCTTTTATTGTCGCTTTTTCGTTTCATCGGTTTTTAAATCATAATGATGCGCAAGAACTTTTCACTTAAAAAAACAATATTTTAATTGCGAACGTGCGCAGTCGGGACAGGTCATTAGTTTGTCATAAAATGCACTAACTTAAGCAAAATATTATGACCCGACTATTGTCAGCGACTAACAAATTGTAAAAGCCCAAGCAGCCTTGTCACACGTTCACGAAATTCAAAGCACGAACGTAGTTGCTATTGTTTCGTCTCCCGAAACTAAACGTACAGTTTTCTCGTGAAAATACTGCATTTGTAATACGCGAACATCCACCGCGGAATATTTTCGAATTCAGATGTCGTTGCGAGATATCTTTAACTTGTGTAGTGCGCGTCGAATGTGTAATGCACTTAATCCTTATCAAACTTGTACCTGGAATAGTCATTCGATAAAGAACTCTAATACCTCGAGTTAGAGTGGTTTAAAGGTGCTCGAGTAAGTTTGCGCGAGGTACTCGTAAGTCGGAGGGTAGTTTTTCGCGAAATGGAACTCAATAGTACAAGTTTACATCGCGCTCGCGGCATGTACTATCTTTTCTTTTGTCTACAAAATACGTACTGACTTAACGCTTGCTTGTCTTGTAAGTTATGCAGACCGTGTTTGAATTTGTCCCTCTTTTATTTACAAACTAGTGGACCTGCTCTCGCTTCGTTTCGGTGTACCTTTTACCTGTTATCCCGCGGTTACAAAAACGTTTCCCTAAATAAAACGTATTCTAGATGTAAGTCGTATTTAATTTCTAAATTTAAAGTAAAATGCACCTTTAGCTGCGTGCTTATATCCCTATAGCTCCATTAATCTTAAAAAGTAATATAACAGATTGTGTCTAATTGTAATGGAACTTTGTTTAGTTAACAAACTCGTTACCAGTGTACGGTAAACAGCTTAATAATACTATTCTATCCAGGTCAAATGTAGATGTTAACAAACAACTAACGTTGCTGAGACCGTATGAGAAATACATGTACATCTCAACTCCGTCGAGTTGAGTAAAGTAAATAAATCACTGACAGGATACACTACAGTTCCATATAACACCATGTCGGAGTTCACCGCCAAATATCTTTCAACTGAGATCGCTCGTACCTTCTCTAACCTGCTAATGTTACTTACAAAGTTGACATCGGACTATTACTCAAACACTTTTCTAGCTTGTATTTTACTGACGGCACCAGTAGGGTGAGTTTTTCGAATGTGAGTAGATAAATGTATAATACATGTATTTATTGTATGCACGTTTATTTCTTGGGCACCAAATGGCTTGATAAATAAATATCAGCTGTTAAATTAAATTTTTATGCACTTATTCTATAAGTAGCAATCGCCCGCGGCTCCGCCCGCGTAATATCGCCGTTTTCGCAATATTTTTTATTGCTGCTCCTCTCCTATTCATCTTAGCGTGATGCTATAGCCTAGTCTTCCTCGATAAATTGACTATCTTACACTCCAAGATTTTTTCAAATCGGTCTAGAAGTTCCTAAAATTTGCGCGTTCAAACAAACAAACTCTTCAGCTTTATATTATTGGTATAGATGTAACTTGACTTAACAATGCCAAATTTCAAACACGTGTTTATAGGCCGTCTTCTACCTACTGCGTGCTAACAATGTAGTTTGTTTTCTAAGAATGTAACTACTAGTGATTAATACAGGGTACCTACAGTAGTGTGAATTTGTATTGTCATTGGCTGTACAGATTACCTCGTAGAATAGTTTCCGAGAACATGACACAACTATACAAAGAGAGGGACAGTGAACTCTCAGCAGATTTGCGATTTGTTTATAAATATTTCTTCGGCACAGGCCGTTCACGTGACGGGTGGCCGTCCCGTCGATCCCGCGTCCTTTCTTGCATTAAATATTGAGGACTGATATCCTCGCACCAGGTGGAGTGTACCAGCGAGGACGCCGGGGAATATGCCTTGCGTATTGACTTTTACTGCTGCGGAATTTAGTATACCCGAGGATGAAAGATTTATGACTTGTAAGTTTATAGGGTGAATGTAATATTGCCGTTTGCCTTCGACTTTAC
The DNA here is from genome assembly GCA_001278395.1 of Lerema accius. Classification (NCBI taxonomy): domain Eukaryota; kingdom Metazoa; phylum Arthropoda; class Insecta; order Lepidoptera; family Hesperiidae; genus Lerema; species Lerema accius. Next base: position 112,193 of record LGAG01001130.1, on the reverse strand, counting down.
AGACGTTATAATGTACTCGTAGATCGGTGATTGATAGCTATTGGATGCTGAGTACATTGCGATGGTGAATTTACAAACGGATCTGTATTGACGTAGTTTCACTGGCAAAATAATTGTTATATTTTAATGATTCACTGATCATACAAAAACTGACATTAAAATGTTAGTGTTGCCTAGTACTAATTTTTCTCACTATTTCTAGCATTTGTCAACCAAAACACGTTCTAAAGTTTGTAATGAAACCAACTGTAACGAAAAAACAAATCAAATTCTACATGGGAAATAACAAGCAGTTTTAGATAAACAGCCTAATTATAATGATGCATGTAAAATTAGAATATGCGGGCAGTAAATTGCAAATAAACTGATATGAAAATCCAGGTATCAACACGTTGTACTGCGTGTCAAAAACTGAATTGCGGCTAACCAGAGTCAGTGATACGTGGCACGGTGTTCGTGGCTGCGGCGCCGCAGCGACACCCAGTATGTAAATGAAGACAAACCGCCCGAGCTATTTACTATAGCCAGCTGCTCTGTGCACGCAAACCACTAAATGCACAAGGAAGGCCATCTATTCCTTTGCTTCACTGTGCGGAGAATCACCGCAATCCCGGAATCCTGGGATCATGCTTATGCATGTGCATTATTTAAGTTTTCCACTTTTTACCGAACTACTGCCGATGAAGGGTTATGTTTGTCGTGTGACGTTTAACAGATTTCAATTTGTCTTGGATTTATCTCCACCGCGGGAGTGACTCATCGCGAAAGTATTTTATTGCCTAGTCGTTAAATAAATGTACCTATAGACTGAGTCTTCAGAACAAAAAAAATAAATCATTTTTTTTGCGATTTGATGTACTCGTATGTCACAGAGCACAGCCTGACGAGCAATGTAGGTATAGTGCCACAAAGTTATTTGGCCCGGTGGCTAAAATTGGAAAAAATGCCACAATAGGGATATTTAACGATATTTTGGACGTAGTTTTAGTTTGTTTAAAGTGTACGTATGAAATTGGTACCAACTTTGTTAGTTTTTTTTCCAACCATGCTGATTACATAATAGGCAATGATTTGTTCCTAATAGTTTTCTAACTACCAGATATATGTAACTATCTGATGTTATTATAACTGATTTTGATATGCTTTTGATGGCCTATTTACGGATAAATGATTTCAATGGTTACCGACATAATAATGTTAGGTATAAAAATACTATTTAGCAATGAAATCGTTTAGTTTCGACTTTACCATTCATGTTTAATATTGTACCTACCTAATTGATTGAAAACGACATAATGATTTTGATTTCGCGAAGTTGTTTTTTAAGTTTTTTAATGTTTTGGTTGTGTATCAACGACCTCTCCTATTTAGGGATACAGGTACAAAATAATGCGTGGGATTTTTTTTTTACTATAGTGATCGTGAAAATATGTTTTTTTTAGGTTATTTTTCTGCTACGAAATGAGTTATGTTTCAATAAAAGCTATTCATGGCTTACAAAAGAGCACGGGGCTCTCCTAATAATAAACTGGGAAGCCTTGAACATACTCCAATACGCAACTCCAGTACGAATATAGGCAACTGCAAGGGTTGAAATTTTCTGTTGCCCACAAGCCTCCAACATGGCTTCACGGCTGTCATCTAACGATAAAATTCAGACAAGATGACTTAGCATGTCCTCAAAAAAATGGAAGTGCTCAAGAAATAAAACGTCTAACAGTCGTCTAACATTACCTTTCGACCACGCTTAATTTCGTTGATCACTCAGTATCGACGCAAGCCGCTGAACTACAAGCGCTTTGCTTATTGCATACCATTTGGATGTAACATATTGATATTCTGGTCTGGTCTTTCAGGTGACGACACTCATTCTTCAACGTCCAGTTATAGAATATATGAACAGTTCATTTGGACGTATAATGAATGTAACATCTCGTCGATACAGTCGACGCGATCCTTTATATTATGTACACTTATATGCAGAGACTTATGTCATCTTTACCAAACAATATTATGTAAGTGTGATCAAGTTAATAATTTCCTGAAAACCTGTTATTACAATTAAATATGGAATTTTACGAATAATTATATTAAGTTTCTAATCCATTTCAGATGCACGTACGCATTGATGAATACGTAACTTATACAAACAAGCGCAGATTCTTTGATATCGATATGAATGTATGTCGATATTTTACAGCAATAGGTAATAATATATTATACAAAAAGAGTGCTACAGAGGATTTTCGCAACTTTGAAATTCTTAATAATGATTGCGTTATGCCCCCTGTAAGTAGGTATACATTTTGCTTAACTAAGCTTGTACTACATGACGATAAAAATCGAATCCGCTCTTAATAGTCGGCGCTCTTACGTAGGTATTCAGTAATACTGATCATATCGAGCTAAATCAAGAAATAGTTACGGTCTAATTTCCCAGCAAGACATAACTTTTTCCTTCCGTGCCTTTACCGCTTTTGCCATTTACTTCCATGCCTTGGAGGACAAGTTTAGCTTTCGGTCACTGTCGTTATCAGAGTACAGTAGTTAAGGCATCGCAAGTTAATCTCAAATTAACCCCTAACCTCTTCACTAATTTCGACTAGAAAAGGGTAAGCTTCTTCCTTCTTCGTAAGGGTCGCCTTCTTAGTGATAAGGGGAAACTAGTGCTAAGTAATGGGCTATTAATGGATTGAAGCTAGCGAGATGCAAGCACTTGTATGTGTGTGTGTTTTCTCATTATGTGTTATCCATGGTACTCGCTACACATGAGATTATTTAATCACTTGTATTTTAAACTTGTTTTAGGGTTATTATTATATCTACAACGTTACATGGCCGACATCATATTTACCGTTTAAATTACCTTTCAAAGAAGGGCGATTGGAAACTAAGATGTATAATAAAGACAGCGAAGTTACTGTTGTTACTGGATACATAGACTTGGACTTGAGATCAACGACGAAACAGAAGAACAACACTTAGACTAGCTACAGACGGACTGTTTGAAGCAGACGCTGCCAGCAGCGTGAAGCAGTCAGCTTCCGTGAACCGACAGACATAAGGTATTCGCACATTACACCGACTCAACGCCGACTCAACTCCAACTCAACTCACAGTATGGCATTGAAATGCAAGCTCTATATTATGTTACTTAAGAGCGAATTTGTCAATTTGCAAGTTAAAGGTGTACGACGTTGTTCACCTATTGACTGTCACCGACCCGTTTGCCCACTCGTTGTCGACGAATTGGTCACGAGTCGACAATGCGCTTACGACTAGCGGGCGACGCGCTGCCAACTCGTCGTGGCCGGGTATTATAGTTGCAGCGAGCTAGTTGACAACGCGCTTCCCACTCGTTGACGCCAAGTTGTCCACTGGTGACCAATGCGTTGATTGCCTAGTTGACGACTAGTGGATACCGATAGTTGGAAGCGTGTTGGGTTGGAGTTGAGTCGACTTTGAGTTGAAGTACCTAATGTGCGAATACCTATAAGCAGCTCGCCTATGGCTGGTCGACTATACGCCACTGCTTGAAGCTGTCACCGCCAACTGCTTAATTAATACACTCATTACTGTGTCTCAACATTGTTATTTTGAACAATTATAATTATGAATTTATACCAATTACAATTTGACTTGGTGTTTTATTTTTATCAGTCGATTGAAAAGTAAATCGAGTGAAGTAAAAAAGACGGCCATCAAACAGTTTATACTTGTATTTTTTTAACGTAATGGCCTTCAACATCCTGCGTAGAAGTGAATTTTCTTCGCTCGTAGCGCACTATGCAGAAGAATGTTGACATAATTATGGCCCTTTCGTTTCAAGCAGCGCGTTTATAAGTCATTGTACTTTATTACATTCCTCGTAACTATCAAATATTATTTTTTTAAGTGAAGTTTGCCTCAATTTTATTGAAATTTAATATTTGGTAACTTTACATTAATTAAAATAGAAAGAGAATTGATAATTGAAAATGTTGGTCTTTAGGTATTTTTCATTGTATTCGTTTTATCAGATTGGTTGAGACCCTTGTAGTGTAAAAAATTCAATTTAAAGAAGCCAGACACTCCCTTTAGAGCAGAAACTCTGCCGATATTCATTGAACTAATTTTCTGAAGTAGTAATACTTATACATATAGTAAAATAGTTTTACACTTCGTGAGTCCTTTATGTCATAACTTAGTTTAATTTTCATAAAATGCATCACCCTACTCTTAGAGATTGACTTTGATGGCTTTTTAGCCAGCAAGTGGTAACACCCAACTTGAGAATTCTGACCATACCAGCCCAGGATACGATATTCTGCTAGCATCCTCTTCGAATTATCCTTATCTGATCTTACCTTATCCTTGTCTGTCTAGTAATGAGTTGTAACATTTATTGTAGTTTAATACCTAAATTAAATAGTGTTACTACGATAACTTCTCCTTTTCTAGTCATCGAGCATTATCCTACTAATATTATAAATGTGAAAGTTTGTAATGATGTTTGGATGTTT
>LGAG01001130.1:89527-107583 GCA_001278395.1 Lerema accius | reverse complement strand
CAGCCCAGGATACGATATTCTGCTAGCATCCTCTTCGAATTATCCTTATCTGATGTCTGTCTAGTAATGAGTTGAAACATTTATTGTAGTTTAATACCTAAATTAAATAGTGTTACTACGATAACTTCTCCTTTTCTAGTCATCGAGCATTATTAATAATATTTTTGACGTACTTTTTATGTCGAGTTTCCATCAATAGGAGATTCGTTACCACCTACTTTACTTTTAAGCCCAATTTTGCATTTTTTTGTAATCAACCGTTGTTACTAATAGTTTTTTAAATACCAGATCTATCAGATGTTATTATAATTGATTATGATATGCTTTTGATAGCATATTTACTGATAAATTATTTAAATGTTTATTGTCATAACAATGTCAGGTATAAATATACGATTTGGGAATGAAATCACTTAGTTTTAACTATGTCATCGATTTTTAATATTTTTTAATGTTTTGATAACACGCAATGGCTTTAATTTTGCGAGATTGTTTTTTCAGTTCTGTCATTTTTTGGTTATGTATCAATGACCTATCCAATTTTGGAATACAGGTATGAAAAAGTGTGGAATTAGTAAAATTATTCATTGCCATCAAAAACATACTCGTAACTTGTAAAAAAACAGCTTTTGTAACTAAGTTTTTCTAATATACACATATAGTAACCATATACCTATATTAAAAATATTTGATATTTTAAATAAATAGATAAATTGATTAAATAGACTACCCTTGGTCGTTCAGGTGACGACACTCATTCTTCGGCGTCCAGTCATAGACTTTACAAACAGCTCATTTGGCCGTGTAATCAACCTAACATCTCGTCGATACAGTCGGCGCGACCCCGTGTATTATATAAACTTGTATGGGGAGTCTTATGTCAACTTTACCAAACGATATAGTGTAAGTGTTAACCAGCAATTATCAAATATAGATTTGTATATTTGAAATTTTAAAAATGATCAAGAATACCACAAAAAAGTGAAAAATTAAACAGTTTTGCTCCCTATCACCAAAAAAATGTCTTGAAATCTATATTCTTAATGAGGTTATCATTAAACATGAGATAGTTTCTGGTGTACGTATTTAATGATAGGCTTACCCAACCGAAGAGGGGGTAAGCAAATAAACTTACATAAAATTACAAAAAGTATTATATAGTAAGTAAAAATAATGTTTTTAACACATCACATAATGTTTTTAATCTAATTTCAGATGCACCTACGTATTGATGAATACGTAACTTATATAAACAAGCGGAGATTCTTTGATATCGATATGAATATATGCCGTTATTTAAGACCGATAAGTAATAATTTATTGTACAAAAAGAGTGCGACTGAAGACTTTCACAAACTTCATATTGTTAATTTTGATGATTGCGTAATGCCACCTGTAAGTATTAATTTTGCTATAATAATATGTTATTGTGTCAACTGCCTGTGTTGACGTGTTTTATATGTAACAGTGATTGCTAGTGATCCACACTGCCTATTCTCCTTCCCAAGGTTTGTCACGATGTCCATAGGCGGTAGGGGATAGTGGCAATGAAAACTCATTAATCATTCTCATACCTTAAGCAATATGGATCCCATTTACTATCTTATTATTCACCGTACCTACGTATTATCAGCAATCAGACTCGTCTCCTAATGATAAACTTGTTTCAGGGTTATTATTATTTCTACAACGTTACATGGCCAGCATCATATGTACCCTTCAAATTAGCTTTCGAAGAAGGACGGTTGGAACTTAAGATGTATGATAGATCTAACGGTGTTATTGTTTCTACTGGATACATAGACTTGGACTTGAGATCAACATCGAAACAGAAGAGCAAGAACTAGACTAGCCACAGACGGGTTTGAAGCAGACGCTGCCGACAGTCTTAAGCTGCTCGACTATAGCGGGTCTTAAAGCAGCCCGTCTACGACTAGCCTTAGATTATCTTCAATCAGCTGTGGTGTTATGTGCAATACTGCCATTATAACTACAATTTCAAATTGTGATTTCGAATTACTATAATCTATTATGTTCTTGAAATAAAACCTATAACTTAGGCCGCATGAAATGTAGTCAAACAATAAATGTTATTACATAAGTTACATACGAGTATGCCCCTATATTTACTAATACGAGTATATACAATAACGTACAATAAAGTGCAGTAAAAACGCACAAAATAATGAAATCATTCAAATGGGCGAGCATTGTCCAGCGATCTGCAAGTGTCCCAAGGGCGCCCACTGACATCATGCTTCATAGATACAACGAGCTGTTGGAGTGGCGGCACGCTTCGCATACTATACCCTGTTTTTTTTCTCTGCGGACTAAATTGACATTAGCTGTGTTGCTAGTTTTTTATGAAACATTAATAGTGATGTGCTACTACCGTAACTTCTATCTTTTGCCGATTTTCAGCAATAATTACAAAAATGTGTATTTGCAATATTTATGGTATTGGCTACAGTCCATCGATCAATTAGAGTGTAGATCTTGTTAAAAACTTGTTATTGCGTATTATTCAACATCAAATTTATATAATTGTCATATTTACTTAGTGTTATAAGTAATTAAAATTAATAAATATATATTTTTTTATCTAATATCTTCATATTTACCATTATTTTTAAAAAATTCGTCTATTGTCAAATAATTATAAAATTAAGTGGTAGCCGTAAAAAGTTACGATTCATAAAACCGGTATCGGAATACAACACTATTACTAAAAAGCTGGTAACATTATTTTGAAAATTGACATTTGCATGTGTCAATTTAGTCCGCAGCGAAAAAAAACAGGGTATACATTCCGGAACCAACTTCGTTTGACATCACTGTACAATAGCCTTTTTCAATATAAGTATACTCGTAAAAATGCATTTTTGTTACACCTACTGCACGATCCTTAACTATAACTGCTAGAAACAGAATTGTGCTGGAACATTTCTTAAACTAAAGTTAGACTTAGAGTAGAGTGAGTTCTTTATTTTCTTACTAGCCGACGCCCGTGGCTTCGCCCGCGGAAGCTAGTTTAAAAAAAATAGGATTTATCCCAGGGAAATCTATAATCAGGATAAAATTAAATGTGTCCTATGTATGTTCTATTCCTGGATACAAACTATCTGTGTGCCAAGTTTCAGCTTAATCCGCTCAACGGTTAGAGCGTGACGGACTTACAAACATCCAAACAACCAAATATCTAAACATCCGAATAATCAAACATCCAAATATCCAAACATTCAAACATCCAAATATTCAAACATCTTTACAAACTTTCACACGTATAATGTTAGTAGGATTTAGTTTCATTTTCATAAACAGCATCAGGCCACTCTTGTAGATTCACTTTGTAGGCTTTGAGCAGGCAAGTGGTAACATCCAACTTGTGATTCCTCACCATACCAGCTCAGGTCACAACACTTATAGCGTCGTCTCTCAATAGTCATCCTTGGCTAAATACTCGCTTGGAATTCAATACGAATTTATTAATGGAATATTGCAGAAGTTTCTTGTAATTATGTCATGTAAAAATTGTCCATGAATATAAAATTGGGTACCAGCTACTTTACCTGTATTTCAAATTATGCTGTTTTCTATAAACATTGCATTGTTCCTATATTCTATCAATGTATGTGAGGTTATTATAATTGATTATGATATGCTTTTGATGGCCTTTTTACAGATAAATGATTTCAATAGTTGCCGACATCATAATGTTAGGTATAAAAATATTATTTAGAAATGAAGTCGTTTAGTTTCGACTTTACCATTCATGTTTAATATTGCATCTAATTCACTAAAAACAACATTACCTATGGTTTTGATTTTGCGAAGTTGTTTTTTAAGTTTTATAATGTTTTGGTTGTGTAATAACAATCTTTTCTCTTTTCGAATACAGGTACAAAACACTCTGCAGTTAGTAAAATTCTTGGACAAGCCTGATCATGAAACTTAATAATTTTTGTTTGGGTTTTTTTTCGGGTACAAAAGGAGTCATCTAACGATAAAATTCGGACAGGACGATTTAACTTGTCCTGTAAAACACCAAAACGCTTAAGAAATTTTGCGTCCATTGGTCTCTTATTTGCTCTTCGGTCGCGCTTAATTTCGTCGACCAGTTAGAATCGACGCAAGCCGCTATACTAATTGCATATAGTTTCGATGTAACGTATTGATATTCCGGTCGTGTCTTTCAGGTGACGTCACTCGTAGTTCAACGTCCAGTTGTAGAATATGTGAACAGTTCATTTGGACGCGTTATCAATATAACATCTCGTCGATACAGTCGACGCGATCCTGTGTATTACGTGCACTGTTATATAGAGACATATGTTGCCCTTTTCAAACAATATTATGTGAGTATGATCAAGAAATTATTGGGTTTAAAATTAATCATAGACCACTTCCATATAGATAATTATATAGACTAATAAATGAAAACCTCTTCGTACACGGATTGCGACAAAATTTACAACTTAATGTGGAACGATACTAATGAATACGTTCATTATCTTTATGTCATTAAAGCCACAAGAGCTGAGCTAGCTCTGACAGGTGCGTGGAAATTTCGTTAGTAGATAGGTACATGAATCCGTCAGTCAATTCGAACTCACGGATGACGGAATGCTACGCGACAACACTATCAATAATAATAATTTGACATTGATATAGTTCAAGTAGCAGACCTATTCGGATTGTCAACGCGGAACGTAACAATCTTTCGTGCATGTATTCATCAATATATAAAATGTTTTTACGTCAGTAAGATGCTTCAAATAATCCTCATCTATTATTATAATAATAAAATTGAAAGTTGGGGGGCTCTGTTTGGTGTGCATCTGGACTGAGGGCCCACTTTTTTTTTCTTGTCGTAGGATTTAGTCGTAGTAGTCGTAGGTTTTATTACAGTATTAATCCTTATCTAAATGAACATGTCAGTTAGATTACGCATCTAATACAGATCAAAGTAGCCTTTCACACTATATCAATCGGACGAATAGTTTTTGAGATATTGTCGTTAGAAGTAATTAGCAGCGAAATTAAAGCTCTGCGAGACGACGTTCTTTCCTTGAGATGTCTACGACGCGGGCGCGGCGCTGATTAGTCCACTGAGCTCGGAGTAGTAGGGGAAACATAGTCATTATTGTGACGTTTCGATGATGATAATATTCATCGTCATATTTAAAAACAGACAAACAAGTTACATATACTTCGAGATCGTCATAGGTTTGCCTATAATATTTGAGGTATTCCTTTGATTTTACCAGAATCCCATCATCAGCCCTTAACCGAACAATGGGGAATTTAATTTATATTTTTATTTATTAAGAGTTGAAACATTGTTAGAAACTTCGTTTATTTTGAAACAAGGACTTACCTATAGTTTCAGTCACTGCCACATTAGTTTTAGCAATTTTATAAAAAAAAAGATTATTTTTATGGGTTTTATGGATGAAAATTACAATTTCCGCAAGCGAAGCTACGGGCAACATTAGTCAAGTAATAAAGTTTTCAAGAATGTTAAATTAAGGGTAGGCTTCCCGAAATGAAAGAGGGCGAGCCAATACTATTACGTAAAAGCAAAAAAAAGGTAAAAATACTAAGAAAAATAATCTGCAAATAATGTTTCTAATCCCATTTCAGATGCACGCACGGATTGATGAATATGTAACATATACACACAAACGGATATTCTTTGATACCGATATGAATGTATGCCGTTATGTAGGAATAATACGTTATAATATATTATACAAAAATAATGCTACAGAAAAATTTCAGAAATATGAAAATTTTAATTTAGATGATTGCGTTATGCCGCCTGTAAGTATAAATTTAGCTAGATACTAATTGCTGGCTGTGTTAGTACGTTAAGTTTTCTGTCACGGTTGGTATCAGACGACAGTCGCTGAGCCGTTGGATGCCTTCGGGCGGCATGAAAACATTCAATACTTGGGTTAACCTCTTACCTGTTCACCAATCTCCACTGGAACAACCTATGGAGTAGGTATGCTCTAGTCTAGGCCTTCTTAGTGATGAGAGACTTGTGCTATTCATCTTTGGAAGCTGTTAAAATGAAAGGCCTTGTGTATGTCTGTCTGTTCTCTTTATGTGTGAGTCATTTTACTTATGACACATGAGGTTATTTAATATTATCCCTGGTATTATGAATTTGTTTTAGGGTTATTATTATTTCTACAACATTACATGGCCGACATCATATTTACCCTTTAAATTAACCTTCGAACAAGGGCGTTTGGACCTTAAGTTGTATGATAAAACTAATGGTGTTACTATTGGTATTGGATACATAGACTTGGACTTGAGATCAACGACGAAACAGAAGAACAAGAACTAGACTAGCCACAGACGGGACTGTTTGAAGCAGTCGCTGCCGGCAGCGTGAAGCAGTCAGGTTCCGGGATTGTATGAACTCACAGTGTTAAGTTGCTCGTCTATGGCGGATCGACTGTACGCTACTGCTTGAAGCAGCCCGTCTACAACCAGCATTAAATTACCTTCACTCCGCTCTGGCCTTATGTGCAATACTACCATTATTACTATTACTTAAAATTGTGATTTTGAACTATTATAATTTGTCTCTATTGTGTTTTGGAAATATTATCTGTAACTTAGGCCGCATGAATTGTAGTAGAATGCCGCTCGAAATGTAGCCGAACAATAAATGTTATTACACGAGTTACTTAACACCCCACTTACAATTACATGTTGTACAATATCATAGAATAATAATTAAAATAGTTAAAATGGGCGAGCATTGTCGAGCGATCTGCGAGTGTTCCAAGGGTGTCTAGAAACATCATGCGTTATCGACAAGAACGAACCATTGCAGTGGCGGCACGCTTCGCATCTACATTTTGGAACCAACTTCATCCTAAATCACTTTGTAAAAATAGTATTTTTATCAATATAACTGTACTCGTAAAAAGGTATCTTTATTGCACCTACTGCATGACCCTTAATCTTAACGCTGAAGACAAAATTGTGTAGAAATACTTCTTAGACTAAAGACTAGTAATAATATTTTTGTTAAGTTAACGAGTAATTCGTGATATTAGAATTTTTCCTACGTTATAGATTAATTATGTAGGCTTTGAGCAGGCAAGTGGACGTCAGTACAAGTTATGAATCTTCACCATACCAGCCCAGGTCATGATAATGCTAGCATCCTCTCCAAATAATCATGGATCCTTGGGTCAATTCTCACTTGGACTACCAGCTACTTTATCTTTATTTCCAACTAGTCAACCCGCCCTCGCTTCGTTCGGTGTTTTTTTCAATATGGCTGACCACGTCAACTGTCAGTCACTTCCGTGAGAGAAGTCCCATACAAATTTTAATTTTTTATAACTTTTGATAGAGTAGACTGATTCAAATAAAATAAAGCCTAAATAACGCCCCGAGTTCAGGATTATTTATGTATATCATTCATTGTTCTGTCATATCAGTCAACACATAGACAAACAGAGCCCCCCCAAAGTTTTAATTTTATTAAAATGTAAGATTATGCTGTTTCTATAAAAATTGCATTATTCCTATATTCTATCAATGTATCTGATGTTATTATAATTGATTATAATATGCTTTTGATGGCCTATTTACGGCTAAACGATTTCAATGGTTGCCGACATAATAACTTTAGGTATAAAATACAATTTAGAATTGAAGGCATTTAGTTTCGACTTACCATTTATGTTGTATCTCATTTTGTATGTAATATATTGAAAAACACATTATGGTTTTGATTTTGCGAAGCTGTTTTTTAAATTTTATAATGTTTTGGTTATGCATCAACGACCTCTCCTATTTAGGCATACAGGTAAAAATAATGTTTAGATAGTTAAATTCTTTAACAAGGGTATTCATGAAACTTGTTTTTTTTTTCTTTGGGTTATTTTTTGCATTTTTCTGGTACGAAAGGAACTATGTTTTATCTAAAGTTATTAATGGCCTACAAGGTTAATGGGCACGGAGTTCTGCTCATAACTAAGGAAGCTTAGAACACTCTTCCATGTAGCTCCAGGGCGGATTGGTGAAGAGGACATTGGCTCCCAAAGGCCTGCAACATGGCTCTACGACTGTCATCTACCGATAAAGTTCGGAATGGAAGACTTACTCGTAACATGTCCTCCAAAACAAAGCGCTTAAGAAATTTTGCGTCTAGCGGTCTACTATCTACTCTCCGGCCGCGCTTAATTTCATCGATCACTTAAGTTTGACGCAAGCCACTGAGCTATGAGCGCTTTACTTATTGCATACTATTTGGATGTAATATATTGATATTCTGGTCTGGTCTTTCAGGTGACGACACTCATTCTTCAACGTCCAGTTATAGAATATATGAACAGTTCATTTGGACGTATAATGAATGTAACATCTCGTCGGTACAGTCGGCGCGATCCTTTGTATTATGTACACTTCTATGGAGAGTCTTATGTTACTTTTACCAAGCAATATTATGTAAGTGTAATTAAGCATTTATTAGGTTTAAAAATTAAGCATTGAATACTTACGTTCTACAAACCCACGTTCTCCACAAGAGTTAAGCTACTCATAGCTCTGACAGGTGAGTCGAAGTTTCATTATTAGGTACATGAATCCACAGATGGATTACTTGAATTAGAACTTACGATGTCGTAATATAAGGTCGTGTTGTTCATCGATTTATAAGACGTTATCACGTCAATAAGAACGTTTGAAATAATGAAGCAACAAAGTTTTCAAGAATGTTTAATTAAGGATAGGCTTACCGAACTGAAACGAAGGTGAACCAATGGTCTTTCGTAAAAGAACAAATAAGCTAAAAATGCTAAAGTCTTCAGTAAATAATGTTTCTGACCCCATTTCAGATACACGTACGTATTGATGAATATGTAACTTATACAAACAAGCGGAGATTCTTTGATCTCGATATGAACATATGCCGATCTTTAGGAGTAATAGGTTATAATGTATTATACAAAAAGAGTGCTACAGAAGACTTTCATAACGTTGAAATTCCTGATTTTGTTAATTGCGTGATGCTGCCTGTAAGTATAAAGTAAAATGTTATTGTGTTGACTGGAAGTGGTAACGTTAAGCTTTTGGTCGCGGTTGGTAGCAGTCGTTGAGCCATATTGGAGGCCTTTGAGTGGCATGAAACCATTCAATACTTGGGTTAACCTCTAACCTCTTCAACAATCTCCACTGGGACAGCCTGATGAAGTAAGTTCTAGGTCTTCTGAGTGATAAGAGACTTGTGCTATTCGTGGTTTGAAGCGAGATGTAAGGCCTTAAAAGTGTTTGTGTGTGTTCTCCTTATGTGTAAGTCATTTTACTTATCACACATGAGGTTATTTAATATTATCCCTGGTAACATAAACTTGTTTCAGGGTTATTATTATTTCTACAACATTACATGGCCGACATCATTTTTACCATTTAAATTATCCTTCGAACAAGGGCGTTTGGAACTTAAGTTGTATGATAAAACTAACAGTATTACTGTTGCTTCTGGATACATAGACTTGGACTTGAGATCAACAACGAAAAAGAAAAGCAAGAACTAGACTAGCCACAGACGGGACTGTTTGAAGCAGACGATGCCGGCAACGTGAAGTAGTCAGCTTGCTTGACTGTATGAACTGACAGTAGGTATTAAGCTGTTCGCCTATAGCAGTTCAACTATACACTATAACTTGAAGCTGTCAGACTGTTTGAAGCTGCTGTCGCTGTCTGCTTAAAGCCCGTCTACGACCACCTTAAATTTACTTCACTTAACTCTCGCCTTATTTACATGTGCACTATTAACATTATTACTATTACTTAAGATGATTATTTGTGTGATCTTTTTATGTTTTATTTTATAAATAACTGATAAAGTTTTAACCTATTTGTCTGGCTTTGTTAAATAAAATAATTAGATGTATGTGTGGTTAACTGCAGCTGAATTTATTTGTACACCATGAGACATTACCAATTTTATAATGACCCAAACTTAAGCGTCGTTGCAGTGCATCACTTGATATTTTACACAAAATAAAATTTAACTCATCTGATTTTCTTTATACTGTTTTATTACTTCTATACATTTCCATTATACTTTTGTCTATAATTTTTCTATACATTTTTATGACTTCTTTACCCTTTTTACTATAAATATTACATAGTAAGATTAGAGCAAAAAAATAATAACTAACTGAAAGTTAAACTCTCTACATGCACCACCTGCATTTTAAAAGCAGATTACCCTTAATTTCGATTTTTTTTTATTACTGTTTAACAGTACTGTATAATACTGACTTTTTTCTTTATTTACGATGTCTAGAAAAGTATTGATCAAAAAAACAATGACGTCTATATTTCCCCGCGAAGACAATTTGTAGCTTGTATAAAAAGACTTAAAGTGTATAATAACTTTTGAATATTTCTTGAATATTTTACTTCTTTGGATTGTATTCTGTTATTTGTTTTTATCTTGCCGCCGCAATATCGTTCAGCTAACTTATATTGCAAAACTTGAACTGGCAAATCACACAGTTTTGTAGTATTACAAAATAATGTTTTAAATACTCGCAAGACACGTTTTAAAAGAAGATTGCTTTTCTTCCTTATTATTTTGTACAGAAATATAATATATTTTCACGTCATTTAATTTATAATAATATAGTCTTTTATTATTACCTACTTGCTTACTTTATAAATAGGTAGGTAGTTAATAGTATAACTAGGATTTTCAATAATGACTAATTTCAATTATGACTCATGTCAGGTGAATCCATTAATTAATGAATTCTCTGTATATTTGAAAGCGTGTTCATTGATACTTCAATAAAATGTAATACGTGACAATATTAATAGATTTATTTTAAATACAATTCATTAACTAATTTCAATATGTAGTGTGTTAAATCTGTATTTATGAGATAGAGGCAAGCCTTACCTACAAGAGGGTATTACACTTTGAGAATCACTGACTTAGAGGCACACAACATAACCTCGCATGTCATCGAAGAAGACAATGAGCCGAGAAGTTTGTCTCATTTATGGAAGCAACCATAGGGTTCTAGTCACTGTACCTCAAACTTACAAACCAATGTCTGACAATGTCTACTTGACCAACGGTCTTCCCGCCCGCACTAGGCCAGCGTGGTGTACGTGGCCTGTATTCCCCACAGACCTGAGCCCAGCAGTGGGACAGTAACGGGTTGTGATGATGATGATGACAAGCTGTCTGTCGAGTAGTATTACTTACTGTAACTAACAATATAACATCAAGTTACATAGCTTATCGTGTTTTACAAACACAGAGCCAGTTGATTACTCAAAGGCAGATCAGTCGCTTTCCCGCCGGCAGCTCACTAAATGCACCCAAAGCAAAATAGCGTAATGAAAATTTACATAAATCTATACTAATAACAAATCTTAACTGGGTGTAGCTGTGCAAATATTTTAATGTATACTATCTGCCTTATTCAAAAAACAAAAGTAAGTCGATTTTACACCATTTTTTAATCTGAAAAAGCTTATGTTCTGTGCCCTTAGATAACAATGGAATGTTTGTCCAGTTTTTTAAATGATAATAATATTTTAAACAACCGTATAGTCTATTGCATGTTGCACGAAAATTTCGACTTAATGGATACCTAAAACAATTTTTGGTCTTAATCAAACTGTTAATAGTTTTTTTTAAGCGCGAAAATAAAATAGTAAAGACGCTTTATTTTCCACACCATCTTATCAATTAATTTGCGAATTATTATTAGCGAAAAGGGCATAAAACGCTAGCGTTCACACTTAAGTCACAAATTACCAATGTGACATGGGAATTATTGTCAATAGAGTAACAGTGTTACATATTGAATGTGTCCCAGCGGGAATAACTCTTTTTTATCTACTCAAGAGGTACGAACTTTACTCTTTTATGACAGTAACCGCATCGTAAGTACAATACGCTCATTAACGCTCGGCACTAATTTCCCTAGAGCCTCGTACATTACGTGCAGTTTGTAGGCACCGCGGAGCTCATATAGTCCTGAAATATACATGATAAACATAATATAACATAAACGTTTTCATGCTTACTTCCTCGCCGTGGGATTGTCAGCGTCTGAATTGAGTGGGCAAACATTTAGTCGGATACAACTTGTAATTGAGCTATACCTATAATAATATTGATGGTATTTATGTGATTTATATCTCGATAGTGACTATCCTATTGCTTCTGGGTTTAACTGTGGTGCTTAATCATACTCATTCATTGAGATAAGATTTAAATGTGGTCCTTAATCATACTCACTCCTTATGAGTTCAGATCAGACATCTACTTAAGGATTTTTTATATGCATAAAGATATTGATTGACATTTCTTAACATTACAAACGAACCAGTGTTTAGTATTGATAAATTATTATGTCAAATCCTTGCAAAAATGGAACTGAGAATTTTCTGCGAAGCAACTTGAATAATCCGGAAAGTGCACACGACCGATCCACTACAAACAGTGCCATACGAAATAAAAGTATGGACACGATATATACCTATAGAGGGTCGATTTCACAAGCTAACACCAAGTTGTATGCTATGGGTGTAGCTGTTAGTTTCAGATAATCATCTTTACACTTCACCTACTTATTCGAAGAATTAGTAAACCATACGATAATTTTGAGGCACCGATTTTAAAGGTACAAAATGAAGCGAGGGCAGCTCACTAGTGTTCTATGAACAACTTTTTAGTATCACTTAGTAAACAAACAAAAGACAATGAGAGGTTTTCTGGAACTTATCTTTTATGGAATTATTTTTTAATCATTTTTTTTTCCGAAAAGCCCCCAAAATTTACCGAAATTGGAGTTGCCGTTATATAACCGAACCCGTAATATACCTACAAAAATTCTTCGCATTATATCTAATTATAAAGTGTACAATACAAAAATCGGTTAAAAACAAACAAAACGCCACCTCCATGTGTTACTACTCTGCATAACTCATGCACAATGGAGCGGTTCATCTCGTGAGATGCGCATTTGCACCTCGCTGCGACCTCTTTGTGACACCTTTTAGGATATCACTCACACTACGTGCATCTTTACAGCCATGACTTTCGTACACTGTTCATTTACGATGTGTCCTACATCACAACGTATTTCTAACTTGGGTGAACCTATGTTTCTATACTCACGCTCACAGAAATGTTTAGATGGGATTATTTAAGCTGACATTGTTATTGCCTGTTTGTGAATCGATTGAAATTAATCAAAGTATATCTTAAATTATACTGTCGTACACCATGTTTACTATAATACAATGTAAATTTGTTCATAAAAATAACTTTACCTTATCACGCTATTTTATCTTAGCACCTACAACAGTATTTCTCACATCTTCTTAGAGTTGGCTGGTAGACAATGCCATTAGGCGTTAAGCTGTACCCTATGTACCTTATTTTATGAGGTGTCATAAATTTTAAATAAATAAAATTAACGAAAATTTAAGATAAAATGATGCCATTTTTTGCCACTAGCGGTCACTCTTTAGCCACTAACTTATCGTGATAACCTCCGTGTCCTAACTAGATCATTAAATGGGTTGCAAGTGAAATATTACCTATACGCTTATAGAAACAATTAGATACCAGGTTTTAAATTTCTCATCAACTTTCTACTTAATATTACTTGGGTTTTAGGTAACTGATGATCGTTGTCCATGACCCGTGGCAAGCAGTTATATATCATCGCTTATAACTCACAAACTCCATCACAGATTAAAATCAACTACCATTCACCGTCATCATAACGCCACATTGTTCGCGAAAACGGTTCCGATATACATATCATGTACCTACCATAGACTATGTTTGTTTTAGATGCGGTACTTAACTTCTTAAGCCAAAATGTTCATGCTAAAGTAAGTGAATTGGTTCGATTTTCAGCGAGGTAAATAATGATGAATTATAGTTTCTGTTCTTGGTGTGAGTGTGTTATTTGTCTATCTGTTTTGTCCATGGTGGTATGAAAATGTATATTTTTTTTTTTTTTAAATATTGACGTTTGTAGATATGTATAAGCTATGTATAATACAACTTTTTAGCTTTCCTGTGCATTATAAAAAAAATTGTTTGGCAACATTCTACAACATATTCCAACAAGGATTCAATTATAGATACAGTTTCATTCTTAAATGTGTAAGGTTTGGTTTGCATAGTCGTCCTTTGAAATAACGGACGTCAATTCTATTCCTACATCAGTCTTCCACTCCACGGCCGCCACAGGTCCCTAACAATATTGGTCAGTGGCAATATTACACAATTTGGCACATAATTTAACTCCGCAAATTAAACTGCTCCCCGGATGCGAGTAAAAACGTTAACGCTGAAAGCCGGGGGGAGGGGAAGGGGGGTGTATAACGGAAAATTACCAAACACCAATATAAAGTTTAATTCTTAAACGACCCCCCACGGGCACTGTCGAACTCTCTTCGTTTGATTTTTGCTTCGATTACCAATACAAATTAGGCATAGTGAGCACAACAGAACATCTTAAAAAAACAAAATTCTAATCTTTGGAAATATCCACGACGGATAAAAAATATAATTGTAAAAAAATTATAAAATTTTAAAATCCCCGGACTCAGGGAATTCTTTCTTTTATAGGTACGGTTTCTTTTATAGAGGTACGGAATCCTTCGTGCGCGAGTGCAACTCACACTTGGCCGGTTAGTTGTTGTAATGTTCATATTTGGCTGTTTGTCTAATAAGTTTGCCAACCACTGCACTAAACTATACTTATTCCTATTTCATATCACTGCGGGTTGTTTCAAACCGATTAAAGCTTAGCCGCGGGCTTCCTCATGTTAAACTCATTATTACACGTTGTAATAACTTGAACCTACTATCACCTTATTTAATTATTAACCGTTCCGTTAATCAAATTAATATAACCTTTCATAATATCTACTATATGTTGGTTAAATTATCTGTTGTCATTAACGAATTACAGTCTTTTTAAATGCATTAATTAGCTATTAATAGCTCACTGCATAAGAATTGCAACTGATAATTGAGTTCTCTAAACTATGGACAGCCGATCAAAACTGCTGGCAACTATGTATCCTCAATGGTAGCAACGCATCTTATGACCAACTTTGATAGGAACAAATACTTGGTTACTAATTGGACTACTAATATTTACTAACACAGCTATCTTATTGACACTCCCAAATTAGCTATAGTTGCTTTCTTATGTATACAGAATTTTATCGAAACTCAGTGTATGTAACGCATCGGTTATAAAAGCCTATAATTAATTTTTATTGACGAAAAAGACACGAATGTGACAACTGTAATCAGTTATAATCTTCACTATGAATATTAATAACATGTTTCATCAAGCCATTGATTTACAACGTACTTGTCAAAGCATGCACATCATAAAAATCAATTTTAAACCTTATTTCCTGACCAATAGAGATCAAAAGATAAAACTCGCGATAGCTAGTAGTTCGGAAATATAGCACCGTATCCCAAGGGAATAAGGTTGAAAATGAATTACCAAGTACCTGGTACAATCCATTTCATCTCGTTGCAGTAATGTACGAGTGAACGTTTTCAATTAATTCCTTCTGGTTATTAACGGTCACCATTCTTCAAAAATGGAATCATTCGTTCTGAACTAATATTGCCGACATGAGTAATTGTTTATCCATTATTCGGTTTAATTTAGCTCTTGCTTTATCGCTGTACCCAAATTTTATCTCACTTTATAAGTCGCGAAAAATAATCAGTGGGAGCATATTATTTTCACACGCTAGGGTTAAACTAAGTACCAGTGAAAACTTTTCTTTTTTGTGAGGGGGAATCTATTAGTAGTAGGTAGTTCTGTAGCCACTAAAATCCCCTCGATATTTGGCGCTAACAGGGAGATTTCGGGATCCCCACGAAAAACCACTGCCTCTCTGGACTAGACCATTCCGACCTTTGCGTTGTTTCAACTTTACTTTACCCCCCTCAGTGGGGAAAATAATAGCTTCTGGCATCTGTATTTCTTACTAAGAATTTCTTTGTGTACTGATGACGTACGAGCATGTAAGTCCCATGATTTCCACTGTCCAGAATAAATAATTCAACCCTTAATAAACAAGTTCACAACCGTTAAATATCGCCTACAACATCTCCATACTCTACATCTACACGGTAGAGTTTGTAAGTAACAAAGTTACACGGAACTTCGCTAGAGTATCACCGGTAGAGCAAGCGTCGGCTCTAGTATACATTAATTATATTAAGCAAACACCCCGCTACACTGAGATCTACGGATTAGTCACACCGCTAGCGAGAAACTGCATGCGATGAAGAGCGAATGAAAAATATATCTTTCATCGGAAACTATGATCGTAACAGCAAACCTTGTTGCTAGTGATTTTTCTAGTGAATGAATAAAAGTCCATAAAACTAATGTAAGCTTAAAATTAAGGTGATTATAAATACCTAGCAGAATATACTGATACAATAAAGGATTCTTTGATGTTTTCCTCCATCGAAGCAAGTGATAAAATCTATAACGAATACGTATTAGAAATGAAAGATGGATGTAGAATTCATACGTAGGCCCCTTAGTTCGAAAGATCAGCTTTTAAACTGCATAGCTTCCATTGCTTATACAATAGGTATTCATCTATGTGTAGCACGTGAAGGGTTGAATTTTGTATCCCTTTTTAAAAATTGTTCAAACATACTCGTTTCAGACTTTGTTTATTTAATGGAGAAATGTAGAAAGCTAAATCGTAGTCTTTGACTTTATCATTACGAACATTAACCATTTTAAACTATTAGGGAAACTTATGATTTACTTATTTTACACCCTCTAATTCTTTAGTATATTATAATCAATGTAAGTAACCTAGTCTGTAGTCTATTAATTGACATAATGGGTTGAGATTGGATGACAACTGGAAAGTCCTCTTTCTTTTAATAATAATGCTTATCGTTTATCGCTTCACTGTGGTATGGGGAACTACCGGCTAATACAGTATTAGGGTGTAAACAGGATAGGGAGAGTACACAGTACTCTTAGGACTTATCTACAATCAATTACATATATTGAATATATGATATAAATGTTAATACACAAAAGGTTCAAATTTAAGTACCGTTAAGAACAACATAAACATAAACTTTATGCCTAATATTTACATATTTTATGAATACTCTTATGGTCTAGGATCCGAACTAGACAAGTTTTGCACCGGCGTGTTAACCGGATGAAAATGATATTTTATGACATAAAATAAGTTTCTGAACACACTGTGACTGGGTTGCCTTTTAAAAAGTGGTCCCAAGTATGAGTAATTGAAATTATAAAATCCATTTTTTTCTCAAAATTTCACCGGCGTGTTAACCGAACAAAACCAACTCTAATGGAAAGTTTATAACTTAAGCAAGATGTAGCACCAGGGTTGCCTACTTTTTTCTGGTCCCTAGTACCTGGCAACCGCCTTCAAACTTCTAAGTCGATAACAGTAATTGCACTTATCTGTCTACCAATCGATACTAGTCTTAAATTTAAGACAATTTAATGACAAATCACGCAATTTAAGGCAATAAGATTTGATGGAGACCAGACCCCTTTGAAAATAAACGATATTTTAGACATGACAAAAAAAGAAAACAAGGAAACCTCCTCTGACTTGGAAAACGATATAACTTCCGACGACTCTGATCCCGAATAATTCAAAATACAAGGGTCAAATCAGGATCTGATGATGCAGCTCGAAGATGGCTATAAGAACAGAATGTTGTATGTATATTGTAGTATGTATGTTTGAAGGCGGTTGCCAGGTATTAGGGACCGGAAAAGGGAAGGCAACTGTGGTACTGCCTCTTGCTTACGGTATAAACCTTTCATCAGAGTTGGTTTTGTTTGGTAAACACGCCGGCAAAATTAAAAATAATTGGTCAAGTGCGAGTCGGACTCACGCGTGAAGGGTTCCGTGTCATCATCGTTATATTTATAAATACTTCCTTTTTTTAATGTTCAAAGTTTTACGTGTTTAACCCAGAA
>LGAG01001130.1:38525-85456 GCA_001278395.1 Lerema accius | reverse complement strand
GATGACTTATTTGCATTATGTTTTATTAATGTTTGAACCAGTTCATTCATGAAGTTTACAACGAAATCGAGTGGGATTTGTCTATCCATACTAAATAAATATATATGCGAAACAATAGATTTCTTTCTTTTTTCTTTAATATTGTATATCTTTGGAAATTTTGGTGTGGCTTTCATATCGATAGGTATAGAGAGTTAAACAATTATTTTGGTCTTATAGATTGCCTAACTTAAATCTCATTCAGCATGTTGGTGGCTTATATTCCGTTTAGCGTTTATCTGTAGGTAAGAGGTAGTATTTATTTTTTAACATTTGTACTAGTTTTACAATTTGTTTTTTCTTTTTTTAATACAACATTTTTGGTTTCTCAGATTGCTCTTCCTTCAATTTCTTTACCTTTATTTCTGTATGTTTGTGCCACCCGCCCATCAGTAGGTACTTTTAGTAAATTTTATAACCCTTCCTATTGCTCAAAAAAAAAATTATATATCCGCAGATTTTTTTTATTACAGAAAGCTTACAATGAAACCAAATTAATTATATTTTCTTTTTCGTCAATCTAGTTACCAGGTCCACGTATGCGTAGCCTACCAAAGACTTGTCTTTACTGAATAATCTTAATTCAAATCGACCTTCTGAAAACGGTACTGCAAATGGAAGGTCTGTGGCCTGCCATGTCAAGTTGGACATGTGGTAGAATCCCTGAAAAACGAAGGGTAACCTTTATATTTATCTTGTTAAGGGTTGAAATAGCGTAAAAGTTGTAGATATGACGTTATAATTACAATTTAAAAATAATGGTTGCGCATGACAAAGATGCTAAAAGTTATGTGAAAGTAGATGGTATCTAATAAAATAGGGAAACAATAATTGCATTACATAAAGGTACTTACGCTTGAAAAATTACAATCTTTTCTGAGTTTTATAAGTGCAAACTTCTCCTCATTGCTCTTTTTGTAATATAAGTTTTTCCCTAATATCGACACAAATTCACAGTAATTGAAGTCCAAATCAATGTATCTTCGCTTCGATGCGTAACTTAAATATTCATCCAAAGATAAGTGAACCTTCACAAGAGAATGTATAAATTTATTATTTTAATATAATAATTATTGGATTGTTGAACAGAATTTTTTTTCTACTTACGGTAAATTGTTTGTTAAAGGTAACAAAGGATTCCACATATATATCCACATAATACAGAGGGTCTTGCCGACTATGTCGTCTACACGTCATATTAATTAATCGAGCAAATGAGCTGTTCAAATATTGTACAGTAGGGTGCTGCACAGTAAGCACCTGAAAAATAATTCAGAACACTTTATTAAATTAATAATTCATCTGCATTTTCAAAGGCAAACATTTATTAGCTTAGTTATCGTTGTAGTGGAAAATATTTCTATTTTCCAATGAAGAAACATAGTTTTCTTACCCGGTCACTTGCATCTAATGGATCGGAAAAGAAATACCAAAATATAAAAAGACTGTGACCAAAACTTTTAAATTTTACCAACATTATGATGGTTTATAATTCAAACCAAAATGCGCAATAGTCTAAATAGAATATCACATTCTAGAATAAATAACTTAATTAATTTTACATTAACGTGCATTATAAATTTTTCGGTTGAAATTGTTATCAGCGAAATTATTTTAATTAAATACTGGTGTATTTATCCTTCCAGGAAACATGTAATCAAAATCACATTACTTAAGTACACAAATACTTATTAATATTGTATAAAAATCACTGGTAGGTAAGTATGTTTGCCTGTAACACACTTAGATTCATAGATAGCTAGATAAAGTCTTGCATCAGGAAACCTGTCCTTAAACATAGACCCAAAAAAATTTACATGTGATGCGCGTTTCACTCATGTTGATTTTATCGCCATTTGTAGTAGTTCTTCGCTAACTGCTTAGTCAATACAAAATGATTATAGGTAATCCTGAATTTTTTTTTCTGTTGACATCTTTGAGCCAGCCAGTATTTTGATATAATCTTCCATAATTTTCCGTCTTTTTCTGTAGTTAAAATGCATATTTCTAAAAGCGTCTTCTAAAAATTTTGGTACATCTCTTCTAGCTGTTGTTACTGCTTCGTAAAATGTAAGGACATATGAGAAAGTTTTTGTCAACCGGTTCTCTCAAGGAGCAACCGTCCTGGAATGGAACCTATATTGGAAAATAAATGCCAGCGTGGACGGCAATTTAGTACAGAGTTAATTTGAATTAGGATCATAATTAAAATCCTCGTCACAAATTATTGTTGCAAATTTTTAAACAAACCTACTAAAATTAGTAGAATAGTTATTGAATTGAAATTATCTTCTGAATTATAATATATGCCTAAAAGATCGACAGAGGTATTTTGTATAGGTACATTACTTATGCTAGTGAATTTATGGAAACTACAATTTTTTTATAAAAAGCATGTGTGACTTATGAACTATCGCGAAGGATAATAGTGATTTGGTGTTTAATGATAAAAAAGGCCAGTTTGTACATCTACTTACACACTTTACATTTATTAAATAGAATTAATCAAAATGTTTAGTAACAATTTAATCCCACACAGTTATTCTACTGACAATTTTTTTTTCATTACAGGTATACGAAAAATATTTAGATTTAATTATAACTTCTTTTTCGGTACTGTTCTCATTTCCAAGTCTACGTGGCCAAAGCCCACTACGATATTATCTTTATTGTGTATTTTTATATCTACGCGGCCTTGTCTAAAATAAACCACGAATGGGATAGCAGTGTCGCGCCATGTCACATTTGTTATGTAGTAAAATCCCTGAAACAAAACTTGTAAACATCAAATTTTCGAGAAAAAGAAAAAATATGTTTATTTGGAGAATGAGCAAAATAACAGTAACAGGGTAATGATAAATACACAAAATAAAAATTAAAGTCGTTTTTTTCTACTTTTAAAGTCACATACAAGGAATGATTGTTAGTGAAGATAATATAAGGGAGGATTAAATATAGTTTTAGATTAGATTATTTATGATTGTTGCTTTTGCTTTAAATTTATGATTAGAGGTTAAATATATCGAACATTCTAACAAAAACAAAAATCGATAGACACTGCCTACATAATTGCACATTTACTTACAGGTGGGAAGTGACAATCATTTTTGAAATGTACTTGAATGAACTGTTCCTCATTAGTCTGTTTGTATAATAGACTGTTTGATAGTAGAGGCAGGAATTTGCACAAACTGAAATCCATGTCAACGAATCTTCGCTTGGAGGTGTAGCTTAAATATTCATCTATAGAAAAGTGAACCTTGAATGTGCAAAGTATGTTATAATTTCATTATTCGTTCTTGTAGCATTCACGAATTTTTCGCTATTAAAAAAATAAAAAAAACTTACATTATACTGATTGTTAAAGCTAACATAGGCTTCAAACCCCATATGAAGATAATACAAAGGGTCGTTTCGACTAATTCGACTCGATGTTATGTTAACGTATCGGCCATAAGAACTGTTAATGTAGTCTATGATCGGACGCTGAAGGGTAAGTACCTGAAAAGATATTTCCTTCAATAAATAATCTAAGAAACCTTCCAGTTTCGTACCAGCAAGAAGTAACAACCACGTGATTGTAACCTTGGTCCCACATAAAATAATTTATAAGCCTTAATGCATCTTAAATTTTTTCCCGATAGTCCTAGGGGGCATTATATTACGAGTATTAACCTATACATAGTAAATATATGTGTATGTATAATGACCTGTCTTTGCATGCTAAACAACTTGACAGATCAATTGAATGATAAAAGTTTTAATATCGCAGACTTCACACACTCACACACACATACTCATACACACAGACAGATAAAAACACTGTTTTACATTGGCTATCTGACCAGCAAACTAAAGAAATAAGAGCTCAATGTTCAATTGAGCTACAACTAAGCTGACGCTTTTAAAAACGTCACCTAGAGGTCACATGGATTCCCCTGAATTAGGACAAATCTGAGGAAAATCTAGACGCATAGCAACCTTACGTGTCTAACATGTTACTATACGATTAAGTTTAATTTTTCGGTTAAAAATAAAACTGTTATTATTATTAAATAACATATTAATACTGTTGATACACCTGAGTCCAAAATTATAAAGATTTAGTAAATATGCTACTATTTGAACTTTTGTTTTACCCGATCAATTGCATCAGATGGATCGTATAAGCCAAACCAAAATATGACAAAACATGTAACAAAACTTCGCAATATTAATAACATTTTTTTGATTCAAATCTGAATGACAACTGTTTAAAATGACCAAAACTGAAAAGCCAAATCTGAAATAAATGACTTAATTAATCACTTTTGTGTGCAACGCACCTCGATTACATTATATGAACAACACAACATTTCAGGAAACATGTAATCAAAATCATATTACATTAGTACTAAAAATACTTTTTAATGTCTTTTTTCTGACTCATTATTAGCTTTATTTCTATGAATATGTCACGGATCAAATGATTCGCCGTAATGCCCGCTCAACATAAATGATTCAATGCGAAATCGGACCAAGTGATTAATAAAAAACCTGACGAGGCTATTTAGTATATTATAATTTCCTTCGCTTACTGGACAAGGGAACAAAAAGGTATTTTTAACCAAACTACTCGTACCTGATGGCAACATTATTGGAGGACACCGCCAGATATTAAAAGAATGCCACAGCCTCGGGGCGGTTTCAGACCAGCGTATTAAACGCGCGTATAAGCTTGTTTTTGGACGCGCATGAAGGCACATATAGGCGCGCTTTTTGACACCTCCGCATTATTCTTATAAAGATCGTATAAATGTTGATACTGACAGAACGCCTGTTACCAGTTCGAGCAAACACATCGCAATATGTCAGTTGACGCGCGTCGGGTTTTTCGAAGTGCGTATCATAGCTCGCGTGTAAGCGCGTATGCTGAAACGATGTTCGTCTAAAACCGCATTTAAACGTGGAACGTCGATGACGGTGCTGCCATCTATGGATACGCTGCGCAGATGCTTTAAATTAAGCCGCGCGAACTACACGTACGCAATCGTTAAAGAGTCGTAGCTATGTCGTTATGCTGCCGCATCACTAACTCAGTTGCCTGAAATTAAGCTATCAGTTTGCTGGCTAACATGGTTAACATCGTTGACAATGAATAAAAGCAGGGTAATAATCGAACGGATTTGGTTTAAACTTAATTATGAGGTGTAATTGTATTTCTCTTATAGTGTCATACTATCGTTATCTTCTTTCATTCTAATTTATTTTGAGCATGTTTTTCTTGCGGATATCACGTGTCAACAACGATCATGATAAAGTTTAGATACGTTTAGATTACACTTTTAATAAATGAATCAACTTTTATTATTATCTTTAATTATGATTGTTAAAAATTAGTTTAGCCCCTTAAGGAAACGCCCAAGTTAAAAATATCACATTGATAATTTCCTTTATTTTGAAACTATGGGAAATGATAGTTACATTCCAATTAATTCTTCTTTCTTGAAGCCGATCTCATTGCTAAGTCCAAATGTCCACGGCCCATCAGGACTTTGTGTGGATTGTAAAATTTTACTTCAAATCTGCCTTCTGCAAAATCCACAACGAACGGAATGTATGTGGTCTGCCATGTAACGTTATATATGTAGTAAAAACCCTGTAACAGAAATAATATGAACAGATCAGAAGTAATAACTAATACAACACACATCACAGATTAATACTATATTAGTTTTGTAATTTCATTTTTATAGGTATAGGTGCATACAAACAAAATTGTGATATTTGTGATCGATAGACTAGAAGAATGTATGATCTAGTAGTCTTCGCACCGTCGGAAAGCGCAGCGATCCTTTGATCCATTCCATGTGACTATAAATAAATAAGATTTTAAATCAATTTCGTACGTGGATTTTGCAATTAATTAAGCCTCGTTTTTCCCACAAATTCGGGAAATGCTTTTTGCTGTCAATTCTGTGAAGTTAAAGTTGATAATGTCAAATCAGAAACGTCGGAAACGATAAACTAGGTTGACTATATGATGTAGGTTTAATGAAATGTCACTGTATTCAAAACAGTTTTCAACATTTAATAAAAAAAATTTTTGGCACTTAATAATAAAATAGTTTTATTCAGAGATCGGAAAATCCATTAAAAAAGGATAACCGATATAAACGGTTAACATGTTGATCTGTTAACCGTTTATATCGGTTATCCTGTTAATCTGTTAACCTGTTCAAACGGTTAACCTGTTAAAATCGTAAATAATGATTCTGTTAACAGGTTTAAAATGTTACTACTAGGTACCTAAACGTATGGGTTAACCGTTACTTTGAAGGAATTAGTAATTACTGTTAACCTCGGTTTTTCGGTTACTAACCAGAATGAATGAGATAGAATATTAAGAGAGGGTGGGAGGAAAGCGATGTGCCGCCGACTTCACTGGATTATATCAATAATATTCAACCGTGCTTGACCGACACATTAAGTTATCGAAAGTCTAATAGGAATTAATAAAAATAAAATTATAAGGTAAGGTGGGATAAGACTAACACCGGGGTAAGACTAACACTGTCTATTATTTCGATACGTATAGCTTATATACGAAATTCTTCCTGTCTGTAAGATAGTACAAACGTAAAAGTTCTCGGCTGAAAATACTCATTTCGTTTCTTCAAGTATATATGTCCGAAAACCGCCATTGAAAATTTCAGTAGTAAAACAAAAAAATCAAAGTTACCGGCATGTAGGAGTTTTAAAAGTTTTTGTGAAAATAGTGCGAATATCGAAGTGTTCTCGAAGTAAGTAGGTACCGTTCAAAGAATATTGACATTAACGTTATTATATCAATTTACCGTAAAACTAACTATTTTTTAAAATATGATTCGAAACTCAAACATAACCCAAAAATTGCGACCTGGGGTAAGACTATCACTTTATCTGGGCCAAGTCAAACGTATGTTAGTCTTACGCCAAGTCAGAAGTAATAAACATTTTCTTGGTGGATATCTGTTCAAAAACAATATACAACATTACCTAAATCTTCCATAACGGAACTTCACATGCATGATTGGTATCGGTATCCAGTGCCGAAATATTTTTTATTTTTATTTTAGATTATGTTGAAAAAATAACTAATAATATAAATTGACATTGAAAAAAACATATATACCTACTGAACATCAAAATCAACAGCAGGCAACATCCCGTTTGCGTGTAATAACATAACATTTAAATTGCATTACACTATGGTTATGATTATATTTGATAGAGAGACATTTTTTTTATCTGGAACAAAGTTATTACTTCAAATATTTAAAAAATATTCTTATCAAAGCACAGATTTGATATTGCCTTATCTATTAAAAGTTTTTCTTATAAGAAAACTATTATCTGTGAAGTTTGTTACACATAAGAATTATCCTATGATTAAAATTTTACATTTTAGTTTAGTACAGCCACAATTAATTTTATAGTTATAAAATTCAGTTTCTAGATATTGAATACGTATTAGCAATTTAGGTACACTAAATAAAGTAAAATTAAATAATAAGTAAAATAAGTAAATGAAATAAATTATAGCTGATATAAAAGGTTTATTACCCCTGATTTTAATGGTATGTTAGTCTTGCCCCTGATTTACATTTACACGAATTACTTGAAATAGGTTACTCGTAATATTAAAAACAATAAGTTAACATGTTATTATTATGATTTTTTTAGAAACTGCAGTTTATCTCACATCTTAAATGAAAAAAACCCCGTGTGCGGGGTAAGACTGACAGTTTTTCCAGTTTTACCATTGAATCAATATTCTCCTTCTGAAGATACCTGAGTGAATATCTTTACTATAGCATAAAAGCCTAATTTATCATATATCAGTATAACCTTTTACTTCTATAGTAGAACTAACAACTTCTTCATAATACCCTTTGTTTCCTGTCGGGGATAAAAGTATGTTTGTCTTACCTCACCTTACCTTAATTAAAAAAAACTAGAAGTCGCCGGCGGCTCTGCCCGCGTAATTTTCCCGTTTCTAGAATAATTTTTTTTTACTGATCTTTTTTTATGACTTTCAAATCACAACAATATACTAAAGAACTTTTCACTTCAAAAACATAAGGCCTGACTGCTGTATAATATATTATTTATGAACAATTTATTTATTGATTTTTTTTTTTGATTATACAGTCTGTTACACCCACAATAAAAACAAATCCAATGGCACCTTATATAATTGAAATCCACGAAGCCGATTGACCTGTAAAGTGTGTCAAAAAATGGTCATACATACATACATACATACACTTCAAAACCATTACCCTCTTTTTGACGCAGACAGAGAAGAAGACTGAATCAAAAGCTAGATGTGATTCTAATATACATTACAAATAATAACGATACTGTTTCCCAATTATCATACTTACAGGGGGTAGCTCACAATCAATACTCAGTTGTTTCTGAACGAACTCATCCTCAACAGACTTTTTGTATAGCACGTTGTTTACAATTATAGATAAAAATTTGCAAAAGTCTAAATCCAAATCGATGAATCTTCTCCTCGTTGTGTAGCCTAAATATTCGTCTACAGATATGTGGGCCTTAAATAAGTAAGTATGCGTTAGAATTATTTACATTCCAGACGACGCGCGGCTTCGCCCGCGGAAGAGTAGTTAAAAAAGTATTGGATTGTATTGCAAGGGACGCAATAATCGGAATAAAATCTATCCTATGTCCTATTCCTGGATGCAAACTATCTGTGTGCCAAGTTTTAGCTTAATCCGTTCAACGGTTAGAGCGTGAAGGTCTTACAAACATTCAAACTCATTGTGGATTTAGGGCTATGTGAAGGAATGCATGGTTCAGTTCATATGAATTTTAATTTTACTCCTTCAGATAAAAATTGTGGCTAAAAATTATTAAGCTTTTTTGTAGAAATCTGATTAGAGTTTAAAAGAGAAAGACGAAGGCTGTTACTATAAAGAATTCAATTAAAATGACCTCCGCTTTTGAATTTCATACTGTGAAGTTACTTGCACCATTATTTTAGTGATTAATTTTGCAATTTCCAAAAAAAAAAACAAAACAAAACCTACGGTATATTGTTTGTTGACGTTAATAAAGGACTCCAAATAAATTTGTAGATAATACAAAGGATCCTGACGATTAAATCGACCAGATGTAATATTGATTATTCGGGTAAACGAGGTGTTGACATAATCTACTGTTGGGCGTTGAATAGTAAGAACCTGTAATAATATAATTGATTATTTAAGGTTATAATCGTTTTTTCGTGTCACTTGAGTGAGTTCGCAAAAGTGACATTACATTTGATTTGTTATAGTACGTAATAATAGATTAAAATTAATATTATGATCATTTTATAGTTACTTTAAAAGGCCACTCTATTTTATTAGGTATTGACCTGTAAAGATAGCAGTGATGTTTTTTGTAAATAAATAAAATAAAAATAAAATATTTATGAGTGCAAGGACAGCATAGACACACTAATACATTCAGACCAATACGGTTTATATTTTCGATTGGGTGGAAAACCCAAAGACTATAAATGACTGTAGTAAATGTTTGTGCAATAACTCAATTCGAAAAAATCTCTTAACAACATTATCTGTAGAGTAAGTGTGTATTATGTAGTGTTAAATTATAGCTTTCTGCTCCTAAGATTCTCTGAGCTAGAGCCAAGATAGACATTATGGTACATGGACGAATGTAGCTTAATAATAAGTATCTACCAATTTTTTTACAAAGCCCAAAAAATCTTATACTCTTACCCGGTTACCCGCATTTGACGAATCGTACAAGCAAAACCAAAACATGAAAAAGCAGAAAACAAAACTTCGCAATATTGATAGCATTTTATAAATTAAATCCTGATTCAGAGCGTGTAAAGCAAAATCTGATCAAAACTACTAGGTATTTCAAATCTAAAATAAATTACTTAATACATTGGACTCTTATATGAAATGATCGGCTCACGCTATTCATGAAATTATTTGAATTTTTTTAGGAAACATGCAATCAAAAACATATTAATTATGTTCCTATGGAATTACGTTAATAGATATTATTATAATAACACGAAGGTTATATTGACATAAGAGAAGTACCAGTTTTGCCTACGTTCAGCGCATCTACCCTGGGCATCACCTCGGAGTCTCTGCTCTGCAAATCCTACTAATCCTATCCTACTAATATTATAAATGTGAAAGTTTGTAAAGATGTTTGGATATTTGGATGTTTGGATATTTGGATGTTTGGATGTTTGTCCCTCCTTCACGGTCTAACCGTTAAACGGATTAAGCTGAAACTTGGTACACAGATAGGTTGCATCCAGGAATAGGACATAGGATACATTTTATCCCGATTATAGGTTCCCTTGGGATGAAATCAATATTTTGTTTATCGACTTTTCCGCGGGCGGAGCCGCGGGCATCGTCTAGTAAAGGTATAATTATGATAAGAATTGAACACAATCCCCAAGTTAAGCAAACTAATAACGATGAATACGCTAATTTAGATGCCGATAAAACAAAAAAAGACAGTGAAAAGAGACAGACACATAAATTACGTGACAGAAAATGAGATAGGAAGCATTGTAAAGTGTTTCGTGGCTACCTAGATGGCAGTACGGGAGGTTCTTATTAGCGACATCTATTACCATGTTAGTAAGACTATTTTATTAATAAAAAGTAGAATAAATTTGAAATGAAATGAGTAAAATTGTTTCAAACTGTGATAATAGATGGCGCTATAAGTTTTAAAAATGGTGACTTAGTATTTCTATACGAGTCATTACATTCGTCTTATGATTTTGAAGCCAAAATTTTTAAAGGTTTCGCTTCTACTACTTGTGAATTGCTCACATTTTTTTATTTCATGATTAAAATATTGTTTCGTAAATCAGCTCAGATAGCGTGGAGCAAGTTGTGCGATGCGTTACAACTTTGGAGCAACGGTATGAAGAATTTTTAAGGAGCGCCAACTGCAGTGCTTTAAACGAAATATGGCGCTAAAATTCATCTTCATTTAAATTTTACACTTACGAGAATATACGAGTTTTGGCTCAAACTTTAGGATGAACATGCTTTCCGTATCGTTTCCTCACTCATAAATAATGCAATGTAGTGCATTAAAATGTTCAAGTTGTTTTACCATATTCCCGTTCGGATTATTTTGGATTATATTCTATAGTTTGCTCCTAATAATTGCGTGTGTAGTGTTTTAAATACTTTCATTATAATGATGTTGTACAAAGTTATTAATAGTGAAATAGGTACATAATATTTTAATATTTATGGAAATCTATATTCCTACCACAAACATGCATTTGGGTTGGCTAATATGAAAATATTCATCTTTTTATCTGACAGTTAAATGTCAGTAAAGTCATATCGGAGGTCCTCTGACATTATAAAATCTTCAGAAATATTATCGTTAATTTTTAACTATGTAAAACGAAATGATATTATGTTGTGGGTCTAATGAGTTGGCTATAATAACAATGTGTTAACGCTAGAGATTTTTGACATGAACACAAGATGCGTGTTAATTTTTATTATAAACCAGTAAAGTTATATAACTGAGATTCGCTCTTTTAACTTTAACCACTGTTGAAATTCAGAAGGTGGAAGTAATTAAAAAGGTTCCCTAAGTTCGATCACGTCAAGAGGCAGTCGAGTGAATATTAATAATCCTTTTAATTTCACAGCGAATTCATTTTGAAGGATACGTCTAAGAACTTTTCCTTAGTCACTTGTGAGTTGAAGAGTCAGTACTTGATGATTCGACATAGGTCATTTGCATCGGAGACGAAATCGCAAAGTCAGCTAAAATGACGACGCGGGAACTAATCTTCAAAGTGCTAAGTACTGATGGTCTTTTGAAAGCGAACTCAAGAGCAGTGGAGACGAAATGTTTTAACATTTAAATAACCAAATTAAATAATCAAGTAGACTAGTAAACTAACCTCGCTTTGCGTCGACAAAGCTAAGCTTTAGTGCTCGTGGTAGACATATTTGCTATTCATTTACTTTGAACGTTATATTTATTCCATGGGTACATTTTAATAAGTTATGATGTTTATAAACTGTTGAAATTGAATTTGTTTATAAACAATTATGTCGAAATGATTCTAGGGTTAATTTGCAACAAGCAAAGGCTATCCCATAGGATATATCCTAAATCCCAGGATTACTAGGGCCATACCTACAGACTGTATTGTATATACCTTTTTGTAATAAAATTAAATAATTGATGTCTAAACTAAAGTTTCGGAAACCCTGCAATTTAGTAAGCCATTAATCGTTACCACATAATTTTTAGTTGTTTGGTCTTCCTGTAATTTATTATTTATAATGTTGTTGCCATACACAATATAAAATTTAGGTATAATATATGTATTAATTCCATCCCCTAATAAATCTATTTAGTTATTTGAAATAATCCTCTAATAAGTAGAGACATTCTGCATGTTTATCTTGTTAACTCCATTGAAGGCCATTGCGTCACGATTGCGCGTGCGCAGTAGGTGTTCAACTAGTTATGAGGTCACTCACTCCGTTGACGCTTCGTTTGTTTCTGTGTTCAACGTGAAGGACTGTTTAACTGTGTTGTGATGAAGAAAAAAGCAATTGTTTTTATTTATTAGGATTTCTGGTGTGTTTTTAAATGTATAACTATAATTTATAATGTTCCATAATAGTGTCACGAAACGTTGTTATCAAGAAATGAAGTGTGCTTCGTAGATATCAAAATGTGTTTTAGATAACATTGCTACTTACTATCTCCTAACCTATTTTGCTTCGTATAAGTGCTAAGTTGTGGTTAATTCGTGATGTTAAAACAATTTCCGGGCACAATTTGATTTTAGAAATATCATGTGTGACTGTATTGACTTTACTAAACAATGGGATACAAAAAACATTTTATTCTATTCAGTCTGTTCGCTGTGAACTTGATCGACCAACCGGCGCCTGAGGTTACTATCGAACAAGGGATTTTGAGCGGTAAAATCAGCAAAGATGGGTCGTTTTTTGAATACCTCGGCATTCCGTATGCCACAGCTGATAAGAGAAATAGATTCCAGGTTAGTTTTTTACGTTATTATGTGGATACGACGTGACTTACTTGTATAATTCCAAGTTTAACTGATGTTTTGGTTAACAAATTATATTTATTTAACTCAGCAATGAATTAATAAAGATTAGTTTTTTAATAGTTACAAATCTTTATTACCTTACCCTGAAAAATATGAGGAAAAATTTCACTGATAATTTGACTAACTTTAAAAATAATAATAGGTCACCGCCGCCATTAAGCTAAGTATAATACAGGGCTCAAAAGGCGTTGACTTTATTTCATTTATAATAAAATTAATTTAGTATCTATGTTTTAGATTTTGATGTAATTTTCAATACAGTTCAATTTGCCTTAGTATACTATGTAATTTTTATACATTACATTATTCCAACACATAATACTCAATTGCAGGCTCCGGGTCCACCGCCAGCTTGGAAAGGCATATACAAAGCAGTAGATGAAATGTATTCATGCCCACAAAAGTCATTTCTCAGTGTAGTGGGGTCAGAAGATTGCCTGAAGATTAATGTGTACGTACCATCGGCAGCTAAAAAACCATTACCAGTCATGGTCTACATTCACGGCGGTGCTTTTGTATTAGGAAGTGGTGGCAAATTAATATATGCACCTGAATTCTTTGTAAGGAAAGATGTAATTCTAGTCACTTTTAATTATAGACTGGGTATTCTTGGATTTCTATGTTTAGGAATTAAGGAAGCTCCAGGAAATGCAGGGCTAAAAGATCAAGTAGCTGCATTGAGATGGATAAAAAAGAACATAGCAGCTTTTGGAGGTGATACTGACAATATAACACTGTTTGGTGAGAGCGCTGGCGCCACATCAACTTCCATGTTAATTATTAGTGAAGCTGCAAATGGCCTCTTTAATAAAGCCATCATTCAGAGTGGTTCGTCTTTATCAAATTGGGCGATAAACAGGGACCCTATAAAATCAGCGAGTCTATTAGCAAAGACTTTGATCTCAACCGCCTTTTACACATATAAACTGCATCAAATATTCGCTAATATGGCTTATTCCGAATTAGTATCGTTAAAAACTACGACGCCCATGGGAAAGTTTTTTGACACACAACTAATGCATTTACCCTGTGTTGAAAAAAAGATAGAAGGTGTGGAGGCTATAATAGATGATTTGCCGTTTAACCTTATCAATAAACAAAGAAAGAATATATCTGTTATAATTGGGACTAATAGTAGAGAAGGATTATTTTTAACAGCATATGACACAGAAGAAACATTGCAAGAAAGAAATGGAAAATATCTATTTGCAAGTGATCTAACCTTTTCTTCGGAAGAAGAAGCTGATGCTTTAGCTAAAGAAGTCCAAGAATTTTATTTCGGAAACGACTCCATCAATATGAAGAAAATTATGAATGTATCTGAATTTTATACGCACATTTATTTCGAAATGCCGTCTATATTTGAAACCGAAATGCTTCTTGCAACAAATAATGCACCTGTTTACAATTACTATTTTAATTATTCTGGTGATAGAAACTTTTTGAAAATACGAACTGGTCATTCTAACGAATGGGGTGCTTGCCATGTTGATGAGGTTTTTTATTTATTTGATTCGAAAATTCTTATACTACCAATAAGCGCAAAAGACCAGTATATGATCGAAGCCATGACTTCCATGTGGACTAACTTTGCAAAATTTGGGTACGTATTAATGTTGTTCTTTAATGTACTTGAATTTAAATTAATTTAGATACGTTACAAAATAAAATTGATAATCATAATTAACGATAACTAATAATACAGAGCATAGATTCTATAGCAGATAAATAAATAACATAATTTTTGTCCCTTTTTGTTGCAGAGATCCTACACCAAAGTTTTTAAATCCTCCAACAAAGTGGGTTCCAAGCAGTAGAGATAAACTTGCCTTTCTGTACATAGACGATGTATTAAAAATGGGACCAATACCAAATCCAGAAGCCTACAGACTATGGAAAAGAGTATATGAGTATCGTAAAATAAATCACACAAAATAACTGTGCTGTATTTTTTTATAACTCGTAACGTCGGGTTCAACATGATGTTTAAATAATATTAAATGTAAACATAAATTTTATAGTACTATAAAGATATTTCGGATGTACTAAATATTTTCTATATTAAGTA
Source organism: Lerema accius (assembly GCA_001278395.1). Classification (NCBI taxonomy): domain Eukaryota; kingdom Metazoa; phylum Arthropoda; class Insecta; order Lepidoptera; family Hesperiidae; genus Lerema; species Lerema accius. The sequence goes on along the minus strand of LGAG01001130.1, from coordinate 70,190 downwards.
AGGAAACTTATTTATCATAACTTTTCTATCAAAAAGGCATTGCATTAAAACCGTAAAAGGTAATACTTTCCAGTAATATTTTGATTTGACTTTTAGAAAAATCACCGCCCTTCAACATTTTCCACATTTGAATGTTATGTAGTCAATCATGCAACCTCCAATTCCAACATCACACGGAGGGGTTTTGAATAATTAAATCTGGGCCTGTTCTGGAGAAAAATTGATAGCGATCCGGAGCCAATCCCAATATTGAACGCGTGACTTGAATGCTCTATAAGTAGCCCTTGCTAACTTTTTATTAAGCTTACTGTAGATAGGGGCAAACACTTATACTTTCAAATTGCAAAAAAAAAGTATAGTTTTATGCGCAGCCTTAAAAACTATTGAAAATTATATCAGAATTTGTAATAGGTTTAGTAAAATGTGTACTCTTACTATCCTTTACTATTTCTGGGAGCTACTGGGTACCTACAATAGAATTTGATACTTTCCAATCAACACTATTTATAGTCAAGCCTGTTATGAATAAACCGAAATCAGATAGATTAAAGAAGGTATTATTACCGAAGTTAAGTTGAATAATAAATTAACATTCGTCACGTTGTTACATACGAGTAAGATCTACGAGTATGTAGTTCTTAAATAAACAAAATTTTAGTAACCATCATTAACAAAAACCTAACTAACATCATACTTAATAAAAATGTTGATTGACTGACAGACACGCTACAGCCTAAATGGGTAGACCTGGAAGCATGAAACTTGGCACAGAGGTTCCTTCTAGAGTGTAGGGGAGCACTAAGAACGGATTTTTGGAAATTCACACTTTAAGGGGGGGAAATTGGGGATAAAAGTTTGTATGAAAATTAAAAAAAAAATAAAGCTAGCAGTTTGTAAATTCGTGTTTGAGTTTATAGTTGGAAGGGATAACAAAAACTAATTCAACGATTTTTTAAAATAAATCCTTAAGAGGGTAAATTTCACCGCAAAACTATAATTTCCGCAAGCAAAGCTGCGGGCAACAGCTCGTAATTAAATAAATTTTAAAATTCAGTCTGTTTCAGCAACGATTATTTTGGAATCTTGTAGTAATTTTTTTTTAAATAACTCGCATACTTGTTGCAACTTAAAAATAGGCTAAAGATAAATAACATCACGAGAGATCTTGTCGATAACTAAATTATTTTCACACTTGAGTTTTTCTATCTCAATTCGAGATTTTATTATCTACAATTGCGATCTCATAGTACTATAACAATGGCACGATGTCACAAATTTAAATATAAAATATCCTACTTGAGATAGATTGTTTTCTACATATTTATAAAAGATACTTAAACCTTTTACACGTCATGCATAATCACACATTTACTCGTATCTTTTTGTCCGCTTATACGAGTAAGTTTGTTGTAACTCATTAGCTACTTTAATTTCCCTAATTACAATGATTAGACAAATTTTATGTTAAAATTTCCAAGTACCATATTCGGCGGTGTTGGTTATATTAACAGATTGCCTAAACTGTTAAAGGTGTTACTGACATTTGGCAAGGCCACTGTCTACTAAACATGCAAATAACGCACACCAAGTCATTACTTGGAAAATCATTATTTTCTTTAGTTTCCTGTTTAACAAGAAGAAAAATGTGGCTAGGTGCGCATTCATTTCAATAAAACTTGTAATGTTCAATTATAGTCTCTTAAATTTTTAAACGTCTGACTACCATACTTTCCCGTAATAAAAATGCTGTAAATATTTATACTTCCTAAAAGGTGTGCTCTCAAAAAGCCTTAAAACAGAAAAGCGATACCAGTAAACAGGAATTATTATTATTATTGGCATCATAAACGCCTGCAATAAACCAGTAGCGTTTTATGTTTACGATAAAAGTTGTTTTTTACGCACCTGCATTTCCATGATTTGAGTCTATAGCATTAAAAATACAATCAACTTAAAAACAACTTAAAAACTTCGTGTAGGTATTATTATAGAAACGTCACAAAATCCTCTAGCAGTAATTTTTCCTTCTTACTTATAGCACTGCAACAATGCATTAATAAGGAAGGTCATTGGTCAATTCGAGGAATTGTTCTCCATCCATTTGGCCGTTATTCGGCAAAGATATTGTCTTGAACTGGCTTATATTACACCCTTAATACCTGTCTCCGACATTTCATAGTTATTTATCATGCGTCATCTGAATCAAATTAAACAACTGTATTATTAACTTATTATTTTTACTGATCTTATATTCAAATTTGTCTGTAACCTTTTTGTGCCTTTTTATTAACCTTATAGAAGTAGTCCCAGAACGTCAGTCTTTCGTGGAATGGCCTCGTGCTCATCGACATTTCATAGTCAATGTTGAGGTAATTTAATGAATCATTTGTTACCGGTATCCATTTCACTGGAAGCAGATCTGTAGTGACTGGTGTAGGATTTCTGAAACATGCAAAATTCATTAAAAGTTTTACTTTATTTGAAAGTTCATTACAATGTAGATTTAAACAGTACACTCAGTAAGATATAAAATGACTATAATACAAAAATATTGGTTTTAACGCATTGCAGGGCATGGATTTTTAATCACAATTAAGAAGGCTTTGAGACTCCTCAATATTGGTTCAAAGCAAATAATCTCAGGAATCTGACATAACTACCATTTGAAGGAAACAACCAAGGCTTAACTTGCCGTTTAAAAAATAGAATTTGTAATGAAAATTTTGTAAAATTATATAAACTTGATGGCTTACCCATATTTAATAAAGTTCGCGTATAAAGCTACCATCCTATCAACCATTAATTTGTCCTTTGAAGTTATAGCATTTTGAAAGATCGCATAGTCGAAGAAATATGGCACTAGGTCAGTATGAGACGCGCCTCCAATTGTAACATTACTTGTAAGCTTCATACTTCTATCACCCACATATGAAAAAACAAATTTATAAATCTGGGAAGCTCCATTTTCGAGATAACTATTTACAGTTCTTTGCGTAGGATGATTAAACCTCAAGTCTGATTCAAAATTTATGATTTCGATTTTTGATTCCAAACCCAGATTGTCTCCAACATAAAAATGTTTAAATGTTTCTCCTACTTCGCTTGTTTCATCTCCGAAATCAAAAGAAATCGACATTTCCCTAGCAAACAAATTAGGATCTTGAAAATACTCGTCTGGAAACAAAAAATATTCACCAATCAATTCATCGTCGGTATATCCAATTAAAATTGGCATTCTTTTGGCTCGTGGAATCTTCATGTTGATAGGATAATCGGTAATAAAACTTTCAACATTTTCAAATGTTTTCTCAACACATGGTCTAGACTCTGTTGATAGTTGATTTTTTGCACCTATAACAAGCCTAGGTTCTGCTTTTGAGAGAAATGATAACGCATCATTAAAATCTTCGGTTTCATAACCAAGAATTTCTGCCAACTGCAAAGGTTCACTTCTATCTGAATTTATTATTGCCCAAGGGCATTGAGTAGTTCCACTGTTTAACAATACTTTATTGAAATAATTTTCTTTGTCGTATATGAAGTGGAAGTCTACTGAAACGGAGCCTGCACTTTGTCCTCCTAGTGTAATTTGGTTGACATCACCACCAAAGGATTCTATATTATTTTTGATCCACTTAAGTGCCAGTAGTTGATCTTTTAAGCCAGCGTTCCCTGGAACTTCTGGAGTATCAAGGCACATGAATCCATAGGGACCCGTGCGATAGTTGAAAGCAACTACAATTATGTCATATTGAAGAAAGAACTTGGGTGCGACTCTCGTCGATTGATAGTTCCCTCTTTCAAATCTTCCTCCGTAAATCCACACAAACACTGGAAGGAGATTTTGACTACTAGCCGAATCAGGTACAAAGATATTCATGTGAAGACAATCGAGAGTTCCGATTACTACGTTATTTGTATTATCATACTGCGGACAAACTGCTGATTCATTAAATGCATTAAAGGATGTTTCAAATTTTTCATACGGTGTTGACACCTAAAACACAAAGAATTTTATACAATAAGTCAATATACTAGGGCTGTGGCTGTTGAACAAAATTTTAAACATTTGATTTGATTTTAACAAGTCGTCATCAATTAAGTTTAAAGAAGACTGTAATTTGAAACGTAATAGACTTTTTATAATAATATTACATTGTACAAAAAAGTGAGGATTCATCATTCATGCCTCGACTACCAATGAAATACCTAAAAGAATATTTCTAGTCAATTTTACAAATACAGAAGCGCTTGTAAAATCTTGACATGGTACTTAATAATAATCTTCTGGATTAAATTAGTTGATAGCTAAAGAAACAGGAGAGCCTGGCGGCAAAAATTAGATTTTAGTTTATATTAAAGCATAATTACTTACTCCAAACGGATTATCCTTATCAACAGTAGCGTATGGGATCCCTAGGAACATGGAGTAATCGCCATCAGTTGCTTTGATCCCTCTTATTAGTCCCAGATTAGTCTCCACTAAAGGTTCTACTCTAGTAGAACAAGTTGCATATTTATTAAGACTTAAAAATATAATAAAAATAAAGGCATCACGAGACATCTTTACTATGAGTAAATGAATACCACACTCGTTGTTTTTCTGTCAACTCGAGATTTTATTATCGGTAATTGACACCTCCGCGCGCACAGTGCCACAAGTCGAAATATAACGTCTTTGATAAATTGATTTTTATTTCAACTGTGATTTCTAATACCCCAATTTGTTCATTTGTTTTCTTATTACCTCTTTTCATAATACATTAGGACTAAATGTGTGACAATTAAAGATGTATATTGAAATTTAAAATGTTTTGCAAATATGACTTAATTTAGAAAAGCAAAAGTAAGAAATCGTCAAATATCTTACAAAGAACTTTGTCACTACTTTGTTAGTTAATGACATCAAATAAAATTCTGGCGTATAATATGATGCATGTTAAATGAAATAATAATCAATTTCCCTAAATAAAGTATTATGTCTATTTCGGCGGACGACACTATTTCACATAACCACTCGAGTGACGTTATCGAAATCAGCATTAACATCTATTTTAAGATTCTCTCTTGGTGGTATTTGTTTATTGACGTACGTGCTCACAAGTAGTTTATCAATCGATCTCTAAGCATTTATCTTATGTTCGATATCCTCATCACAATCAGTAACTTCTAACCTAGTTCATATATTGGAATAAAATTAACGATACTTTGGGTAAGGATGAACTAATGTATGAATGTGTGAATACGAAAGTTAATTAATTTACTTGAATTTAAAACAAAAGAAATAATGTGCAGGTTTGAGTGATCGATATACGAGGTCATATTAGAATTCAGTAGAATTCAGGTGATGGATTTAATTTATTTTGTAAATAAAAGTGCTTTACTTTTAAACACAAATTGAGCGATTGAAATTTTATTAAGTAGAAAGTGATTTATCAACAGAATCTCACAACTATCAACACCACTCGAGACTAATTCCACCTGCACGCAATAAACAACAGATTCGTTTGTTGCAGGAGTCGATAATAAACTGAACAGAAGAACTCATGAGTACTGAAAAAGAATTTATTTTAAGTTTTCTAAAACGAAATTCAGGTAGGCACGGAGTTTATTCGGAGAAGAAGAATGGAAAAGAGTATTGACTGATAATTCTTATGTTACATTTTTATACTGTAACCAGAAGACCGATCAGACGTTCTGCATTTATACATATTCTCCACATCAGTTACTCCTAGTCTTCAATTTTTACGTAACTTTAGTAAAGACTCATCATATTGGACAACTTTTGCTATGGCGACGTTTCAATAGCTCTTTTAGTTTGACTGGTCCCTTGAAGTATCTTGACATCAGTACCACCTGCTGAGTCCAAAATGTAGTTCGAAACCATACTCGGTCCCTCTAATATATCTCACAGAATTTATATTATAATCAATCCAGCCATTTAGGAGGCGATCAGTGACAAACACGCACTCTGTGTTTTTATATATTAAGAAGATGCGACCAACAGCAATTTAATTTATTTAAATTATAAATACTATATATTTGTACATCGAGCAAATGTATTTTTAAAATTTAAGTATGCGTGTGTTTATGTATTTCACATTTTTATCTGTCTATAACCACTGAATTTGGCGGTCGTGGTATCATCAAACCGATTAATTCTAGTGATATTGCTATCTGAACTGAAGTGTTTACCATAAGTGGATCATATAAGAGGAAACGCAATACATATTTTAATATTTTTTCTCAATTGCCAATATTTAATCACCTATAATTTTTGCATTTTAATACTGTTTGAATATGAAATTTAATGTTGTACATAATGAATCATTTTTTTTCTGATGCTACAATTACTGCAATATTGTACAGCAAATATTTTTACCCTAGGTATGTAAGTATGTCGGTTTGCCTGTCCATTTCTTTAGCTCACTCTATAGGTAGCTTGAACGTTTTTATGAACTTCAACCTATGGGATGTCATAGGAATTTACTCCATTGGAGTGGACATAGACTTTTAATTTTGTTAAAATTGCCTTCTAATTTTTCAGTTACAATTTTGCAGTTAAATTTTTGTTTTTTTAATGGTTAAAGTGGACAATTGGTACTTTCTTGAGGTAGTGACTTACTTTGTTGTTTGTTTTCAGATCAATTCTTTTGATTTATTGTCAATAGGTAAACTGGCTACCAATAAAAATTTCGCTGCTACATATTATTAATGTATGCCAGAGCTTCCTAGATATTTGCGCGCAGCGAGTGAAGTTCCACTTAATCTTGATGAAAGTTCAGCTGTAACGCTCTCAGGTGGAATTGAAAAGTGAAAATGTAGTTTTCTTAAACATTAATTATTTTGAATAAGCCTGTCCAAACCTGTATAATAATTGTTAATACTTAGACATAATTTAAAGCAGGTAGACCACAATGAAGACAAAACCAATGACACCTCAAAACTTTTAAGCCGTCAAATTATTTAGGTTTCTACAGCCTACAGTTTTAAAGAAACGGACATAGAAACGTAGGTACATACACATGAAAAACATTGCACTTTTTCTAGTGAAGTCGGATAAAAAGAGCTATGACGTCTTTGTACAACATTATGATACTTCCCAAAGACTATGGTTATTGATTTGTGATACTCAAAAAATCTGTGATACCATATTTTGAAATTTACTGAAGTTTGGTCGTTCAAAGAATTCACGTTTAATACACTTTTTGAACTGAAACTTTGTAGTGGTTCTGCAGCACTTCCTATAGTCTTTGAGGGAGCAAAATCAGGTCATGAGAATGTCAAGGAGCTCAGCTCAATGTGTGCATAATTCACGCACTGAGGAGCTGCAAAACTATGTGACCACATTTATTTGTAAAAAATACTATTAAATATCTAGAAAGTATAGTACCGAGAACGTGACGGAACATGTTATAATATGCCCCGAAATTTGGATCTTGGAAAGTGGCCGTTCAAGTAATACGTAAGAAAATTTATTACAATTATATATTCCTTCAATGGTGTTGTGTGGTGTACTTAAGGAGTTCCTATGGCCACCATCATCAGATCAGCTTAATTTCATAATAGTATCGAAGTTTTATCAATTAATATGCCAGCTCAATTGGAAACCGAGAACTTAGTTTTCTAAGGTGGGTCACATATTTATGACGCTTAATGGAGGATCAGATATATTTGCACGTGACTGTACATTACTTAAAGAATGAAGTGCGTGAAAATTGCAAGATAATAATAAAAATCCTTAAAATTGAAGACTACTTTTTTGTGTAATAGGCATTTATATTTAATTTGAAGTATTCATACTGAACTGTATGCTAAAATAGTAGGCATTAAAAAGTCGCAATCATTTTCTTCACCTTCAAAGAGCTTTTGAAAGAGCGCACCAACATGCAGCGTGCAATTTTCTCGTTTGATTCATTTGATTCTCTGTTGTCGTAAATACGTCATGACTCTTGACTGCTACGAATTGGGAATTCTGAATTTTGTAAAGCTTTTCGTTTTAAATATTTTCATAAGACAAAATAATGTACTAGAAAAATCTAAAGCATCTTTTGTGACAGTCTTTTAATGATCATCATTCTAAATTAATAATTTTACTAAAGCTTAAAGGTTCTAATTGATAATGTAAATATTATCTGAGCTCTACCCCGCGAGCTTATAGTCTAGAAGCGAATCTAAATATTCAGTTTATTACACACAAGTTATCTTATTGCAATGTGTAAAAATGAATATTAAAATAACTTATTTTTCTATCTAATGAATCCTTTGATTGCAGCCAATAAGATTTCTGCATTTTTACACTGAAAAATATTTTCTTTTATGAACTGCGGTTTGCCTTTATGAATGCGAGAATATGGAAATAACTAAACAATTATGGAAATTATTTTCTTTTTTATAAATATTATTTTCAAGTCGATGGATGACCGAGCTTTGCTCTATTTATGCTCTATCATGTACCTATAATGTATGTATGTGTGTATGTACAATAACGTATAATTAACAATTTTCGAAATAAAGAATTTCTTAGTAAGAAGACTGTATGTAGACAGATACATTCCCTGTTCTGTGGTAAGAAGGTACACTATAAGTCTTCGAATGTACACTTTAATGTATAACCCGAACTGTAGTACACCTTCTGTGTAAGGGAATAAATGATTTACTTATTGTACTCGGCAGCATAAAAACTTTTTGAACCAGGTTCCACAAAAAACATGATTACGATAATTACAAAGTTGAACATGAAATGGTAGGAATATTGAAAGTCATGGACAATCATGACATTGCTTTAGAGAAGTTGAGAAGAATGGCGCGCAAGATAACTTCTACCCTGTTAAATAAAGACGACAGTTTTATTGAAACTAGGGCCGTTTTCCTTCTGTAATTTCCTCGAGCCACCCTTCAGGAACGGTACAAGCTAAGAACGGTAGGATCATTCTAACGGCAGAAATTCTTGTTAATAGCGTGGGAAAAGTCTTTCGTTTTGATCGTAAACATTTTACGATATTTTAGTCATATTCCTTTCTTTCTATTTCTTTTTCTCATTTTCTTGGGTCTCAACGTTTTGTTGACAATTGTTTTTATGTGGACCCCTATGGATCTTAATCATCCTTTGGTTGTGTTCGTTAACCGACTTCTGCTATCAAAATGATGGCTTGATGATAAAAAAAATTGTCACTGTCGCAAAATTTTCAACTATAATAATCTGTGTAATTCTAAAATTATGTTAACCACAACAATTGATGCAAAGAAGCTATAAAAATATTAATTATCTATCTACTACTCTATCTTTTATGAAAAAATATACCGTTAGCTATTTCTTCTGACTTAAAACCCTATCCCGCTATCTGTTATCGTTTGCACAGTACGTAGTCCAAGATAGAGACATTTTTCGCTTTGCCACAAAGTTAAAAACTCGTTATTCGCGGGCGAAAAGTTAAGGAAGTCGCCATTGTGTCTAGCGGGGGATTTATGGCACCCGTGTGATGAACCCTGATTATTTCCCCCCGGGCTTAATTGGACGATGATTTTGTCAATTTTACTTGCATTTTTTTCAATCCTTTCCAGGAAAAGTCGGAATGAAAGCGCTACAAAGGACTTTTATATCTGAGTCGCAACCGGTTCTAAAATATTATACAGGATGCTTTTATATAAGTAATTTAAATATTTAGTGTATTTAATTTATGTATCAACCACAGAAATTTGTAAAAAAACTTACATATCAAGAATTGTCAATGTTACTTAAATAAAGTGTATTGCAGTTTCAAGAACTAGCATGAATTTTATAACTTTTCAAAACATAGTATCTAAGTACAAGGCACTTCGATATATGTATTATCGTACTCTTTTAAAGTAAGTTAAACATAGACTCTACACATTCATTACTATATCATCACAATTTATAGTAAACCTAACATATATGCATCGCAGAGTATTTTCTGTTGTTTAACGATAAAATTGCCGTCGATTTAATAATACCCAAGGGTTATTGGAACAACTTATTAAAGCGCATCCTTTATTGAAGGATTTATCGCATTGTTGATTTTATTTTTCATTAAACGAAGCAGACTTCATAGAATTCCAAGTTTTAATTTCTCGACAGTTAGTTGGTGACGTTATAAAAGATGCTCTTCCTAGAGCAGTGGTACTTTAAATAAAGCAAATCGTATGACAGACCACGAGCAATATAGGGTTTCGTTATGCCAACTTTTGAAAAATAATTATCTTTTTAAATTCATCATTATAATAATACATATATCTGCTACATAACATTGTTTGTAAATTTTTCGAAGCAAACCGATCAGGAGGATACTTAATTGTAACATAAAATACCACTTTAAAACTTAATAATTAAAAAAGGAATCTCTGACAAAATGGCTTTAAAACCATACTTATTGAAAGTACGTAACCCGAAAATGCGCATGGCTTGACACACACATGACAAGTCGCTTCTGTCTTTTAACTGATATAAAAAAAGTAAAAGTAGATAGTTAATTCAAGGTAAATTAAATACAAAATGTCTGTTTTTAATCATCATACAACCACAGAAAAATGTGCAGTAGGTTTTTTAAATAACTGGAAAACAGTGCATAAATAACATACGAAATGCCTACCTTTCAATATACAGTACGAGGCATACACAAGATGAGATTCAAGAAATGCCTCTGCCCTTGTGACCTTAATAAAACATTTACTCAATGTAGAACAAACATCTAATTAACCCCAGCTTCGCAAAAAGATATAACATATCCACGAGAAAATGTTCTTTATTCACACGAATAAAACGACTGGGAACACATGCGAAGAACAGACGTTCCTACATAAATACGTAATAGACCGTTGGTAGACGGCGTACGTATTCTGGCGACTTGGCCTTCTCTGCCTCTATCGAAACTGATAGTTTAGAAAGAGAAGGATATCGTAACAGCTGAAGGATTGCTTACGTTATAACCGAATAGGTGTGCGAACCCCCCAGATATATTTTATGGAGAGTGCTATACTCTTTTTGCAATAGCTGCCAGAAGGTGCGCGCGAACCCTTCATATTTACGATTAAGTCGTGATCAGAAATATAATATATGGCCATGTTTTTTGCCGATAGGCCCCGGTTATACAGTTTGTTGCTTAGAACTTGTTTTTGTGATCCTCGCTTATTCTACCTCCGCAGTGTTTTGTTAGCTGTATTTGAAAGGCGTCTGTTTTTATGTGCTGACGGCGAGCGCAATATTAATGACGGAATCGGCTTCTACCCATTACTGCCCAACCGACTACAGCAAACTACTCGGAGGGATTCATTTCTCTATCCATTAATGAGAATACCAGATCTAGTGTATGCCCTACCCCATGATGTCTAATTAATTAACCCAAGATTAGAGTGCGAGGAGGTTAACTACAACTGCAACTGCCAACTAAGTATTTGACCTTTTTATTCCTTTTAATGCGGCTTGTCAATTATCAGCTGATAATTAAGAGGATCGATGGCTTAACTTGATTTTTTTACCATTGGCATCCTCCTGTTGACCGTAACCGAAGATGCGTAGCTCAATTAATCACTTAGAATTAGCTGCGTTATGACTTCAGTGGCTTTGTCTACTTCTTTCTGCTTCTACTTTATGCTGAAGTCTACTTTATGCTGAAGAAGTTTTGTAATATTTACGTAACGCTCCAAACATACGTTTTTTTTTTAATTCAATGAGGTCTTCCGGTTTTAACGTGTAACTGAGTTGCAGTTACAAATTAAGAAGCATACAGAGGATGCGCTATCGGAGATAAAGGGTTATGTAAACAAACATCGTAACGAAGTGTTGTCATGAACTTACAAAAATTGGATGTGCTAAGGCATTATGATTTTTTAATTCATGTCGGACTAGGTGTTGTATTAATATAATTGGCTAATATATTCTGTTATATTTAAGCGTGAATATTTCAACTTTTAGGTACGTATAATTTTGAGATTTGGCACATTTACCAACTTTACTCGGTGTCTTAGGTTTAATAAGATTTAGAATTAACAAACACAAGAGAACCAGCAAGTAAACCCTTAATTGGTGTATGGATAAAGTTAATCCTACTACTACATCACTAGCTAATCTAGTTCGAGCGTAAATTTAGATCATCCGTAAATAAAAAAGAACTTGATTAGTGAGTTTGATAATATTTGACGAAACCGCAGACGGATATACATGATAAAACTGTAGCGATTCTTTTAAAGATACTCGTAGAGCAGATGCTAAACATAATAATTGATAAAGTCTATCAATACTTGAGTGAAAGTGTTTTTCAGAGGTATATCTTTTTTATCCTCAAGAATTACGATCTTAACGTACAGATAAAATAATCTGTTGTCATCTAGAATATGAAAACAAATATGAAAAGCATGATTTCGATCATTTACAATTCATCGACGTCGATTCAATCGACAGTACTTGCTGGCTAGAATAATTTTTATTAACCGGCTGCTCCAAAAGGAGGGTAATGTTTTTATGAACATCAATTTCTTTGTCACACTTTACTTCTGGTACGGCTTGAAATATATCACCGTGTGACGAGTCATTGGTTCGGTCTTCATTGTGAAAGATAATTATACTATATTTTTTTCAATACACAGTTTCATTTGATTTCATTTTTTGTTGTATCCCAGTTGGAGGCTTGAAAGCCAGTATTTCTTTATTGTCTCTTTCTGGATGACAACGCATTGGTGATGTCTTGTCAAAGATGTCATATAACTACCGACTCTATGGTTTAATGTTTGGCATAATAAGTTTCAAAGTTTCAAAAGTAAACTTCTACCACAGAACTTCCTCTAGTTTTCATAATTTAACACATCCACAACGGTTTCGCTCCACGTCGCGACACGTCGCGTTGATTACTGCCGCTCTCTATGAACATCGCTCGCTGTAATCTATGGACTTCGCTGAAAGCATACAACTTTTTTATGGCTGAAAAAGCTCAGCCTAACCTTCCTCCGCGTTTTGTTTCGAGGCCCATTGACGCACCTTGTTCTATATTAAAGGTTTTTATTTTCCGACTTCGTTGCCTTCTCGTTGCTGTATAATAATGCGCGGTACCGATTTTTTCTTTTTGGTGTAATAATAGCTGAATAAATGCATCGTGGCATGAAATATGAGTCATCATGTGGCAATGGTTATAATTTTTATTACTAAAATATACATACAAATGTATCGTCACGCAACTCGTTTTATTTAACGGATAGCGATCCGGTAACGTAACGAACTAGCCACGACTCGATAACTAATGTGTCCGTGCAATCTGTAAAACCCAATGAATACAGCATAAGCAACGTTTCTAATTATAGCAGCACTGTCATCTGCGTGGAAGTTAATTGCGGTCTCGTAATATCCGTGACATCCTCCAATGTCTTTTGTCGTCCATAATTTTTTCTAACATTACCATCAAACGATTCGTCAGCAGTTTTTTCTGGTAAACGAAAGAAACTCAACACAGGCAAATGAGTTAAGTAGGATCATAAAACATGTTTTTTATAGTTAGCTTTCCTCCGAGTTCCACTTGGTGTTTTATTCACCACCTTCTGAATATTTTACACCGGTTACGTGTTTCGGTGTCTCTCCGGGTGAATTTTCAGGAGCTTACAAACTACCGAATTGTTTTATGTGAACCGCGATGTAAAAGGACGGTATGAAAGAAATTGCCTAAATTATTCAACTGTTGTGCATATTTAAATTGATCTATGAATAGTTTTTTTTTTGTTAAAATGACAAAAGTTGCTAATTATAAGAGTGAGTAATAAGTAATTTTTTTTACTAATTTTGGATTAGAATTTGTACGGGCAATAAATTAATGCTAACAACAACTCGTAAATGTGGATGTGTGTTTTATCCGACAATCCGTACTGAATCTAGAGTTTATTCTAGAATTCATTAAACAATAAGCATAGTACTTTATTCTGCATAGGGTTGGTCATCAACTTCATTGATTTAGCCAGCCTTAACATAAACAACCGTAATTTATCATCACAGCAACAATATTGTAGCAAAACGTACAACACCTCAAACGAATTCAATTTCAAGACACTTTATCATCGAACAATCAGCTCGGCTTCCCGGGGCGCCGCAGTTCCCTTCCCGAAAAAATAATTCCATGTGATTTTTCAAGTTCTCTTTATTAGAGCGGGGGCGAGTCACCCCGCGAGGGATGCTCCACCGGTCGTAAATCAGAAGTTCGTACAAAAACTAACTAAAAGTTGGGAGCGCGAAAATGATGAAATGGCTCCCTATTTTATTCAGTTAGAGGGCCAGATAACGACGTAATTGGCGACCGGGTGTTCTAGACCTGCGAGAATGATGTCGGTACCGAGCCGTGGCCAGGACGAAACCTCTTTTGTTCTTTACGACATTAAATTTTTAATAACTGCTTATAACCATAGCTTGTGTAGATCCCAAGTGATCGACTGCTTTGAGCTTCAGATATGGATGATAAGTAGATTAGCGACCACTAGTGGCACAGAAACTTAAGTGCTTTTTGATTGGATAGTTGGCATAAAAATCTTCAACACTTTACTTGGCCAATAACTAATAAAACAATCCGTAATGCAGTATCGAATCCAAATTTTCTCGCTTATAAAGAATGCTTACTCCACACATTAAATTATTGTTCAAACACTATATTAAGAAATCATCCAGATAATACAAACGTTACAATCTACGTAAAGGACTCTTTGTAGTTCGCTTGAAAACATATCATAAATACACGTCGGTCCGATAATAGGATGAAAGCACGAATTGGATAGGGTCCAACCGAAGAGAAATGTCAGGCTATTGTCATATCAAACTGTCCATCGCTGCATTAGAAGACATTTGGAGCTGGTCGAGTGGAAAATATATTTCATGTTCTGAAACAATTGGAATTATGTTCCAAACAATGGGTGCTTCATTTGTTGCTAGAGAAGAGGTGCTTCAGTGATTTGTAACAGTTATTTTCGATAGCGATACTGCTTTCATTGATATTGATTACATTCTGATACCATTTACATTTTTATTACGTTATTTTGTGTTTTTACGCATTTTTACTTTCTTAATACACGCCTATATTTTGTAGTGTTTATCAGCATCATTGACAACCCTGTTGTAATGTCCATAAACTATAAATATTGGTGTCAACCCATTAATAACCAAATTAACACAAAGGTTTATTTTAAAAACGGAGCCTGGAGAATGTGCCACCATCCTGCTCCAATATAGATCGGTGGGAACAGAATTACCTATTAAGAATTCTTTTATTCGCTTGCAAACCGAGCGATAAAATATCCCTTAAGCCCAGGGTTATCTTTAAACGCGGTGTTGTGGAAACGCACCGTATATTACATTTTATTGCTTTTGTAGTTATAAAATTTAGCAATTGTCGGCCACTAGGGGTGCATTGCAAGGGTACGACGAGATAAGCCTCATCGTCCTATTCACAAGATATAAGCTATTCAAGAGGTATAAAGATTTTACAAGGCTCTTTCAGTGACTTTGAGAGCTGAATATACTTTTATGGATGATAAATTGATAATTTTATTTGACAATCTCGAATATTTTCAACACTACACTTGAAGATAAAAAGCATCTTTAGTGGTTTAGTATCATTATTAGTACATTTTATATGAAATGAGAAGTGATGTGCGCACTTCTCGTTAAGAAGAGGATTCACAGGAACACAATGTAGAGAATCAAATATGAGAATCCTAAAGTTATAGATCAGTCTCAACAAGTCAACATACTTTTGATAGTAGGTTGCGATACAATTTATGTAGTATATGGTCATTCATACAATGTTAATGAATCCAAGTGACACCTCACATGTAATAACCTCTTTTTTTGAAGTTGGTTATAATTTGGTCTAGCCGTTAGGGCTCTTGAGTGTGCCAAATTAAAAAGACAGACATACACACACACGCTTGAAAATCATTACCGTCCAGCCCCACTTAGGTAAAAAGAGGATTCTTTGAAATTCTTCAAACCAAAGACTTCACCAATGATTTACAAAGAAGCATGTATCTACATTACTTCGTCGTCGTCGTGAAAGGAACAATCTCTAAAATAACACATCTCCGCCGAGTCACAGTTGTTAAGAATACGGATCAGGTACCGCGGTGTATGTAGCAACTGTATTCATTCGGAATTTCAATGTCGTTATCTAGTGGGAAGTGAGCCATAAACATCGTCATAAATTGTTGTTATTCGCGAAAGTATCGCGTTTCGTTTTGCTACTTATTCTTTATCTTCTGCACGTATCTGTTTTGGTTTTCGACGGTTAAGTATTGTGTGTACTGGTAATAGAAGGGATTGTGTGTACGTAAAATATTACTGATCGTTTTGTTGTGAGGATAATCTTATAGATTAACACTCGGAAGGTTTGACTTTCAGCGTTGGTTTAAGAATAATGCAGACACGTATGTTTGAGATTTGCCATACTTATTTTTTTATATTCAAAGGAAGTGCTTGGCTAAATATATTTAATGTAGACGAAACTCAGCAGGCTTAGATTTCAAAAGCATGGGAAATTTTAAAGACACCTACAAAAAAAAATCAGCAAATTGGCCAACTGCTACAGTCAATATTAACGGTCTTAGCCAAAAAATTTATGTCATTATGATAATCTGTCCATATCATTAAATTTTCTACGTGGCAACGTGTAAGATGATTTTGACTGCCTGAAAATGTTCTAAAATTATATCTTAAATCGTAGATCGAAGAACAAGAACAAATTTTATGTGGAACATAAAAATCTACAGGTTTATTGCATCGCTGCCGCAAATATTTCCCTTTTATTGACACCACTTCTGGTGGTTTACGGCTTTCAAGTGCATATATCTTGTGTTGGTGTAAATATTTACGAGTTATTTTATACAGTTTCTAGGTTATTGTTATTCGATAATGTGTGTGCCTATGGCCCATTTTTATTTTTTACTAGCTGACCCGGCGAACTTCGTATCGCCTCAGAGATGGCATATTATGGTCAGCGTTGTAATGGATATTACAAACACGAAATGCCAATTGTTGGTTAAGAAGAGATTAGGAAGAAAAAGGGTACTTACTCTTAAGCCTTCAGTCGGAATTTGACGAATCATTCGTCAAGTGACGCAAGCTAGATAGGTAACCAGTTATTAGTGTTTTAAGTTTATGAGCATTGGTATATAAAATTTGGTAGTCAAGAGTAATATGGATGTCTGAAATTGTGTACACTTACAAACAAGAGACAAAATTATGTTGTTAAACAATCTGCCGACCTAAATAGTCACATACTATAATATTTGCACTTAATTTGTAATACATTTGTAAGTTTTTAGGTTTCGTTGTAAATTGAGAACCCTTATAATATCGCCCTGTCGCTCTGTCCATTCAGCTTAGACCTAGCTTAAAGACCTTTAGTAGGTAAGGGCTAAAAATAAATGCTTTCTTGATTTCTTTTAAAAGCTGCGGTTTAGTATAATGTTTATTATACATATTTTTCTACTTCATAACTTTCAACCAAGCAGAATAAATCCAGTTACATTTTTAAACCGGTGTAAATATTTCCCAGTCTGTCTTAGCCGTGTGAAATGGTTGTTGGCTTAAAAATTCAGCATCAGTCTAACGAAGAGGATTCGAGTCACGTACTTAATATTGGGATTGACTTCAAATAGCCATCAAATTTTCCCTGGAACCGACTCAGATTTAATTATTCAAAGGCAGTCGGTGTGGCGAATTGGCGAGATGCGTGATATATGGAGATGGCGCTGTGCTTCCATTTGCCTTGGAACCTTTCAAGCCTGAATATTCAGGCTTGCAACACTTATTGAACAAGTCTTACTACTTACACTTTTGGAATAATGTTGGCTAGATCTGTAAATTTTAAAATATAAAATCCAAGCGTTTGTTTGTTTGTCACACAAGTTTGGGTTAGGAACACAGTTTGATCCAGAAATTCACGTTGATGTCGAGTTGCTTCAAGGGATCATAATTACAAAAGTTGTCTTGTAGGTTACGCATTTACTTAAGTTTAACGGTACCTTTTAAAAGAGATAAAATAATATGTTGCGAAATGCAACTTCTGCCCACTTTCTAGGTGTAAAAGGTTTTCCTTTCTGTCACGAACAAAAGCAAAGATAACCTTAAGAAAATATATTTAAATTGTCAATTAACAAAACAAGTCAGATTTTTCACACTTCAAGAGTACCTACTTTTTGAAATTAATATTTTAAGCGCACTCCGTCATTCAAAATGGAACGTTGAAAAGTTCTTTTCAAATACGAAGGTGTTTTCATGTAAACCTAGGTTCTCATGAAGTAGGTACATTTTTTTAACTCTTGTTAGGTTTTTATGAATGAATTTCAATTATTTTAATTTCATGATCATTATTTTGATTAAAATTTGGTATAAGCCCTTATAAACCTTATTTTAAAAAAGATTTGAAGATAATTAGAAATTACATTAGCGATTTAGATTAATAGTTTGTTTTTTAAATACGATGTATTATTAACCAAATTTAAAACAAATTGTTTCAATTTCGTCAATTCACATAAAAGTAAGGATAAATAATTATTGTTTACGAATAAATTATATTGAGAACTAAAAAAGCACCATCTGGTGGAATATATAAGAACTACGATGAATAAGAAGCTTTCACTTGTAGGTAGATATTTTTTAAGTCCATCTTATTTATCAAGATGGCGCTACTGTTGCTATTAGCGTAAAGTCAATTATCGCCATCTCTCGAACTCAAATGGAATGAAGTCCCGAAATAGTTTGAGATACATTTACAAGATGGAGCTACTGTTCATTAAAGTTGTCTTTTTCAACCTTCGCAAGAATTTACGTTTTTCACGTAGTCTCAAACTTTGGGCCATTAAAAAATTTACGCTAGATGTCACTAGTCGTTTATAAAAGCAATGAATATGACAAAAGATTTTTCAATCTAGTGCTGGTCTAGTATTAGAAAATAAATAGGTTTATGCATAAACCTATAAATTAATCTAGTTAGTTCTACATTTAATTTGTTTAAATATTTTTATTCCTAAAGTTGTAATAAAATGTAATGTGACCGTTACACAATAAAATTTATCACGCCGATAAAATTCAAATTATTATGCAGATCAAATCCATAATAATAATATCAAATCCATATTTACCTGTATTATACATACATGAGAATCTTGGGGATGTGATTGCGATTTATAATTAGGTAACTATTATTTATTTTGGAAAATTCATTTTGCGGTAATTAAATACTTTGTTTTTAATATTATAAAATGATAATAACAAGTTTGTTTTTCATTCTTAAGCGACCTAATTTTTTTGGGGATACGAGTTTATGAAATTACCTAATTGAGAAACAAAGACAATTTTTGATCCGGGCGCTGTTTTCGGTTTTAGATTACATTCGGGGCAAAAGCAATTTACAGTCAATTCTGTGCTGTCGGGAAAAACCTAACAAATAAATGTAACCTATTTTCAGTGAAAGTGAGGTCAGTTAGTTCGTAGCCGTAACATTTTAACAATTCAATAATTAATTTAGGCCAAACATTTTATAGTTAAAAGTATTATTATTGACAAGAGTTATAACATTACCGTATTTGTTATGTCATCATCATCACAACACATAACTGTCCCACTGTTGGGCTCGGTTCTAGTTACATAATGTGAGGGGTAGGTATTTATTATTTGATTACGGTAATTTTTATCTCTATAAAATGGAAAAACAGTATTAATTTCTTTTGAAAAGGTAACAGACAGAGTTGTTTTCGCATTTATAACAAAAACAGTGTTGTCTGCATTACGTATTCGTGACAGTCCACCTTAACGAGAGCAATTTCAGAACGAGGCTACGTAAACTAATCCGCTACGCGTAAATTGGACGAAATGCCATAAATTTTACGAGTACAATCGAACGATAGTTACAATGATTTGATGTGATCGTCGTAATATCGCAAGCCCTCATTTTAACTTGCCACCCACGCGTATAATAACATCCTACTAATATTGTTAATCTGAAAGTTTGTAAAGATGTTTTGGATATTTGAATGTTTGTAAGTCCTTCACGCTCTAACCGTTGAACGGATTAAGCTGAAACTTGGCGTACAGATAGTTTAGGCCTAGGAATAGGTCATAAGATAGATTACAGGTTCCCTTGGGATATATCCAATATTTTTTAACTTCTTTCCCACGGGCGAGACCCCGGGCGTCGTTTAGTATT
Source organism: Lerema accius (assembly GCA_001278395.1). Lineage (NCBI taxonomy): Eukaryota > Metazoa > Arthropoda > Insecta > Lepidoptera > Hesperiidae > Lerema > Lerema accius. The sequence continues at coordinate 50,001 of LGAG01001130.1, read as the reverse complement.
TCTATATTTTTGTCAATTTAAGGGCGGGTGCAAACGGCTGAAATTCGCATCAGAAATCAGATTTTTAATTCTAGAAGCCTGGTGCAGACGTCCGGAATTTTCAGATTCTGAATTTACACTGCCATGCCAGTAGGGCAAAGGGTAAAAAGAGCCATGGATAAATTGTACCGACGCAAAGATTTCCATAATAAAAAGACTTAGCCCTTGCTCTTTCAACCCCACTTTGGTATAGTTATAGTTGTAGTAGTAATAGTGCCCAGATCCATAGTTAGAAGTCGCAAAACTTGTGACAACCTGATACTCCGTAATTCCGCTACAATTACCTTAATTTCAACGCCCACAGGAAGGAACTGACACAAAATTCGTGTTGACTTTGGCATAATAATTACTGAATAGATGATCCCAATTCTTAGAATCAATTAACAAGTTTTCACTAAACTTAGTGTTAATACGAGAAACTTAAAGAGAACATGTACTTAGTATTTATAGCGCGTCCTCGTTTCGCTTCGGTAAACTTTACTTGTTATCCCGCGGGAACCAACCCGTTTTCTGGGATGAAACAATAGGCCATTCTTTGTCATTTGCTATAACCAAGAACCATCAGTAGTTTTTTTGTGCTTATGTCATCTTATCAACCTTTTATCTTGCGAAAACTAAACACATGACAAATGGATTTTGGGATCACCAGTGTCATACAAACAACAGACAAGAAAAGTACAGACAAGATACAATGAAACAAAAATTAGAACAGTCATTGGAATTACAAAAAATCCGAATGTTACAAATTTTTTTGGGCCTTCCATACTTACGTCCGAAAAATTTTACTTATAATAATATTACAGCGTAGTTGGATAAAAAACTTTGTTTTTACCTCTTTATCTATTAAAATAAAAAGAATTCGATAACAACCAATTTATGCTGGTAATATATAGGTAATACTGTATTATAATATTAATTTACATGGAGTCAACCATTACGGTGAATAACTTATTAGATAAACGACAAATCTGAACCTATTAAACTAGAAGGTAACTTTGACTTTCCTGAGTAAATAGTTCAGAAGGATTCAGGATAACACTACAAATATAATCTTTATCCTAAGTCAACGGTCATGGCCAAATACGCTTTATTTATCCGTACTAATATTATAAATGGGGAATTTACTCTGTCTGTCATTTACTTCTTCTGTTACTTGATCAATTTAGTTAAAATTTGACGAACGGGTAGTTCAAATCTAGGGGAAATAATATAGGATATATTTTATCTTAATTTTATGGTATTCTAAGTTGATATAGACGTGGGTATAAGCGCTTGTTAAAATATTAAGATTTTTAACAAAACACTCTTCTGATCCATTCGAGAGTTTCTTATTTTAAACAAAACTAAACCGGGTTGCTAGAAGGAAGACTAATAATGGTATTTCCTTAGAATCAGTATAAACTATCAAGCTAATGGGCACTCCGAGGAAAGTATAGCGAGAGTTGTGATAGGTTTTCAATATAGCATTAGATCCATCATCTTAATTTCTAAGAAAACGCAATTATACATTTTGTGGAAGATGAACAGACATTCACATAAACATACATTTTTACAAAAATAGACTCTATTTGTTGAAAAGTAAAGGTGAAAATTATAGTAGCACAAATAACTAAGTGAAAAATCCATTGCATATCCACATGCAATACATTTTGCATTCCAAATGCTGCGGCTAGGATGTGACAAATTGAAAATTGTTTCTGAATTCCTTTTTCCTTCCGTGGATTTAAAATCACGGAAGAAAGAATACAGATACATTCCTTGCTCTGTGTTTAAAATCATATTTCCTTGTCTACTATTCCAAAAACAAAGCTACCGGGTTCATTTATAATTCATTTTTATTATTCAAATTTTATGTTCGGGCCTAAATTGCCCACGATCGGATACGGACCCCATAAGTTTCATTTACGACGGTCAAGTTATGAATATCTGGCTAAAAAAATGATATCCGAGACTACGGTTCGGTCCTTGGTACTACTAAGCATCATCAATTTTATTATTTCCTTATACATATTTATAGGATTTGAAAAGATTATGGATACCATGGAGAAAATAACTAAGAAGAGATTACAAAAGAATACAATTATATGTCCAGAAGTAGCGTGTACCTAATTCCAAGCAATGTATTATTTACACATGACATACATTTAGGTTTCTGCAATTCTTTAAGTCAAATTTTAAACTCGTATGTGCGTGCCTACATAACTCTTAAATAGTGTTCCAAAGTTGAATCCTTTCCGTAGCAGTTCTAAAGACTTTAAAATGATAGACAGTACAGCGTGGTAATCGAAGTTCGAAAGTTTCTTGAAGCGAAACGAAGAAATAGTTACTAACATTTTAGAAACGGTAGTGATTTATCGAAGCGATGGCTAGATTGACTTTGGTAAAGTATTAGTAGAACCAACTTTGACTTAATTTAATTTCAATGTCAGTCGAGTGAATAAAACGGTTACCAGTCTTCAGGCCATCACCGCGCCAATATTGGTCTCAGATAACTGTGGACTCGTTAACTTTATTACGTTCCCAGGACGATGTAATTGGCTATTGTGCTGGCGTCTCGCATTTACGATATTCAATAAAACGAACGTGTATTCGTTGCTTATTATCCGATTTATAACCTAATAACGCAGATTCAATATGTGGGTGAGAGGTAAAGAATGCGAGTTGAGTTGAGGAGTATATATTTAGCTCAGTGTAGGAGAATAAACAATAAAAGTGTTAGGAATTTAAATAGTTACGGGTCGAAAAGATCTCTCCTGATTGTGAGAACCAAAATGATTGTTTTGATTGTAATACTCTAGGGCGCCGTGTAGAATTAGATTGTTGTTCCGCTTTTGGCATTATCATACCAAAGTCGTATTGTAAAATTCCTTGTAAGAATTGCCAATTTTTAAAATGAGTCCCGGATGATATTTTCCTCCGCCTTTTTTCTCTCAGCTCTTTTGTAAATCTGACGAAGGAAAATGTATTGTTTATCGAGACACTAGGAATTAATTTAATTATATTAAGATAGTGTAACATATTTGATCATAAAATGCAATTGTTAACGTTTCAAAGTTAGTTAATTAAGCTTTTATTTCCTGGAACAAATAAATAATTTTTATTGACTCCCTACTTACGTCGCACTCTCAGACTGGCACTTAATGAGAATTCCCCGCTTATTGTCACAAGGCTGGGTCAACATACGCCTCGCTAAATGTTTTCAGCAAACTCCAATTAGGTCCCAAACTAGTGCTATGAATACAAGTACGATTAACAGAGCTTAGCAATTTAGTAATATCAAAATATCAGAGGTCTTGATTATAGCATTACATTCTGAGGGCGAGGTATATGGTATATTGTCAGTCAAACAAGTTAAATCAACTTCTTCAATTATTTGATCTATTATGACGCCTTTCAACGGAATAGCACCAATTGTTTTTAGCTTTAACTTTATACTTTATCATAATTCATCAGACGGTATTAGTTATTTCCATGAAGTTCCGTCCTCAACTAACCTAGAGCAAACCATTTTGATAAAATCCGTGAAGTTAAATATCACCTACTCCTAGTTTTTGTAACAACATAATACTTGACAGTTGTTTGTAGTATGTATGTAGATCTGAAGATCCGTTGAAAATGCATTATTATGGTTTTAGCAAGCTATTATGAGGATGGAACTCGAAGATGAAAGCCACAACCCTGAAATGTTTTGTACTCGTAGTACAGTTATGAAGTTAGGGATCATTATTCCAGAGTGGACGAGCTCTGCTCATTTCAATTGTTGACAAGGTCCGGAAAATGGAACTGATAAGTAGATTACAGAACTTGAATGACATTTTCAACTCAAATGGGTAACGTAGAGCGTATATCATAGGGCTAAAGGTTGTATAAACAAATTCTTAAAAAAATACAAAAGTTAAGAAAATAAGATCAAATAAAAAAATACTATCAAATGTAAAATTAAGATCAATTGAAGGGGAGGAAATAAGGGTTGGGGTGTCAAATTAGTTCTATAAAACGTCGCAGCGTATTTAATAATAATCAAAGCTGTTTTGTTGACGGTTAGTGACAAATTTTATTAGCAACAAGATATTAACCCTTTCTAATTATTATTAACAAGCGTTTCCTTTATTTTATTAAAATTGACGTTTAATTTCAAAGAAACTTTTGGCAAGATCTCACCCTTATTTTATAAGCCTTTATTAAATGTCGTGTAACTGTGTATTAAAAAAATAGGTATACCTATGTCATGGACACGCTGAGTTGTACATGAATACGTTTGTTATAACTATTTTTTTTTAAATATAATATACTTACTTACGTGGTAAATTAACCTCAAAATGGCGCGCAATTTGTCACTGCTCTCGCTTATTGTAATTAATTCTTTGATCATTTAGCTATTCAGTGGTATCTTCAATTTTGAATGTAGACGATAGATAGATTGAAACTACAAAGCCAAACTGTATCCCCTGATCTTGTTTCTAGGATTGCCTCCGTATGGTAGCAAATTTAACGACGTATAACGTTGAAATCTTTTTTGTTAATTTCGCCTCAAGATTGCCAGTAAATAAATTCACCAAAATAATTCTGTCTTTCATTCACAAATTTCTAAGTATTATTATTGAGATTGTTCGTAAATAACATTTCGGGTAGTTTTGAATGACAAGGCGCATGAAGTGATTGGATTTCAATATTATTAATGTATCAATATTCAATGAGCCTCTCTCGTTTTTAGTATTATAAAACGTATTATTAACAGATAACTGTCATTGTTAACGTCAGTCGCAAAATATTCATTTCTATTTATTGAAGTGAGATTTTTTACTACAGTGGTGATTTATTGTGACAATAAAAAGAGACAGTGACATTTTATTACGTAGAAGAAAATGAAATAGGAAGAATTACACAGTGTTTCTACTTGGCTACCAGATGACAGCACGAGAGTTTCATACTAGCAACATCTATTATCATGTTAGTAGTAGTATTTTGTCAAGTGGTGAAAATTAAAACTAAAGTTAATGGAATAAGTAAATTGTTTCAAAGTGTAATAAATAGATGACGTTAGTGTTTTGTATGTGTCATTACGAGTACATTCGTTTCATTTTCGAAGTTAAATATTTTTTAAGATTTCACTTCTACCACGGATATATTGCACACATTTTTTTTATTATTATAACTTTTTGTTTGAAAAACGGCTCACTAGGTACGTATTTTTGAGCAACTTCATACGGACCAACTCATCTTTAACTAGAGTTACTAACTAGGGATTAACAGCCCCTCGAACCGTCCTATTTGAAGATTGTCACATATTTTGAAGTTCGTCAGGAGAGCAGGGCAATTAAAGCTTTTTTGCTTTTAACATAAAAAAATCTTTTTACAAAATTAAATGAAAAATTATAATAATAAATGTTCTGCCTTGAGTTGATCATTAGTTTCTTGGTTCCTTTCATTCATAAACTAATAAATAAACTTTTGATTGATAATCTTCAAAACCTTTGATTTATAAACTAATTGATTCAAAAACTTTTGATTAATTTTCTGTTTTACTCCTGCTACGGGGAGCTACCAGGTTGGAAGTACCTTGTACTGCTTTAGGTAAGAAACTTGTGTTAATAATAAAATTATACTGCTTAGATATAAAAATAAGATATTCTAATGACTTACCAAATTGCCAACTTCGCGTAAAGCCTTAGAAAATAAGGCCAATCCTGAAAATTATAGGTCTCTAAGTCGCTGAAAAATATTATGTCCGCAATTAGAATACTAAACAGCTTTATCTAGTCTTAAACAACCGAATCTACCAAATAACCGTGATAATAATATAATAAGGATTTATGCGGAAAAATATTTTTTGCCTTAAGATTTAATTTTCTTATTGGTTTTGAATCTTTATATTATTATTTAAAAATATGATGTTAATAATTATTAGATACTAGGTATGTGATATTATTTGTTCTCGTGCCGGATTGCCTTTTAACCCAATCTGCACTGAAGCAACGTGGCATACTTTGCCCTAGGATTTAGTGATGGGTCACACCTGTTGTATAATTTCTACATATATTAAATTTAACGTATCTTAAGTATCACTACTTTTAAAATCTGACTACTCTATCTATGACGGCCCTCTCTACAATGTTTTCTCTGTTCCAGCACATTTTCTTTTAACGTGTTTGTCTTAGCTGCCAGATTTTACATTTTTACATCGTTTCATTAATTAACTTTTTAATTATTATTGGTGCTCAATACAAATCTAAGCCCAATATTAGTTATAAATTGATTAGGTAGCTACCATAGGCGTAAATATACAGTATACCGAATATCAGTATCCAGCTATTATTATTACATACATTATCTTACTCGTAGTAGACCTATGGTTACCGTAGGTTTAGGCCAATTGTAAACACTCACGATTGATACGACCTACTCGTATTTATGTAATGTGAACAAAAATAATAAAAATATATACATTTTATATTTCTAAACCTCAATACGTATTGTTATATTTAAATATTATTTCTTTGAGTCTTCTAAGAGTTTCGATAATCATGTTTCAGTTGGTTTTATGTAACTAATACGTAAACAACAAAAAATCTGAATAACGGAATATAATAGGATTAACGAAACTATATTACTAAAATGCTCAAGTTGCTTTATAAAAACCAATATACTTATAACCACACTATGTGTACTTAAAGAAAGTCTTCAAAGGAAATCGAGAGCGGTTTCCTGGTTATCCAATGATTTGATTTTTTCAATGGATTCCGTCTAAAGTTCCTACACTTTGTAAATGTTCAATAATGAAGGCGAAATAAACTTGAAAAGTAAGAGCTTCCTTCGCTGCCTATCCCTTGTCAAATTTCCTAAAACATTGGGTAATATTTATCGGTAATGTCCATATCAAAAACTTATTTGTTATTACGTAAATCAGTACTTAAAGTAATGATTAAATTTAGTTAAACTTTGTTACTGATTGTTTACGAAGCTTTATTGTATCTTTGAATACAGTAATACGTATCATTTGATAATAGATAAAAAAAAACTTAAATTACATTTACAATACATTATACTAGTATTATGCAAATATTTTCAATTAAGCATTAAGGGAGCACAAAATATTTCAAAACTTTTCTGCAATGTAGACTGTTAAACAACTATTACTCTTCAAATATTTCTTCTAATATTGTATCATCCCATTGAGCTTTTCACTATTCCCGTCCTTGTCTAGTCTAATGTTCGCTCGTTCTGTCCCAGTGTCTCATTCAGTGAATTTCTGGAGCGCTCATCACGCAGACGTTGCTTTTCCGGAAAACTCCCGCCGATGTTTTCCAAGTTCCAGTTACGTCGTAGCAAGTAACATGAAAAGTTGGTGCGAGTGAATCAAAGTTGTAACAAAGTTTTCGAAAATTTTAATTTTCCTTTTGTCAATATTCAGATAAAATGTTTTAGTGAAGGAGAGAATTAATAAATAGAATATGTTTGATGTGTATAACGAAATATTTTTTTCTATAATAGTGTAAAGTGAAAACAATAGTGTCAAAATGCTACCAAATGGAACGGTGGCAGAATTGAGCCATTTAAGTGACTTTAGTGACTTTAATTTAAGTGAAAATCTAAGTTTACAATTGGCATCCGAGTTGGACATATTGTTTCAGCCAGAGCATGTACTTATTGCTTTGTATGTGCCCATCATACTGCTGTCGTTAGTGGCCAATATACTACTTATAGTAGTTGCTGTGAAGTGCAAATATACTAAGAAGTAAGTATTTTACAAATTAATAAAATGGTTTGTGGTTAATAGAAAGTGATGTTACAACCATGAAATCTATCCTTAGATACGTAGCTAGTACCGTGTCAATGAAACGGGGCCCGCGATATTATAAACCCAAGTACAAAATGTTAAAAAGAAAAGGACCTAGATGCGAACCTTGTGAGATACCGGAAGTAACTTGAATAAATGTAAACATGTAACCAATTGCCATAACTTTAGATTCTCTGTTACTCAAGTATGAACTATAACAACTGAGCAGCGGATTGGTCTCTCTATAGCTAGGAGCCTTGTATAGAAGTTCATGATAATTGACACTATCGAATGCTTGGTTAAGATTAGTATATACGATACATAATTGAATACGTCAAACTATTTGGGCCTTAGGTAGAGTATGCAAACAAATGAACTCAAATATACAAACGTACGAGTACATACATATATACATACGTATATGAAGTATACTCTTCTTGGCGCATTCTGATAAAAAGACAAAAATACACTTAAGCCTAAGTAAGCTAAGGTCACGGTAAATTATCACTAAGATCGATGTAAGCACTTATTAATAACAAGTATTAAAAAGTTGGATAATTCAACGTATGCTACGTGTCTTCCATACGTCATTAAATTTTGCAAACTTCATAATTATTGGATAAAAATGTATTTCGTTCTAGTGGGCCCTTGACTTTGCTGGGTACTATTCAGATTTCGCATTGGATATACATTATAGCTATACAACATAGAAGAACCGCTATTTGCAAACAAAAATATGTTTTTTTGTAGTTTTTACCGATAAAGGTAGGTACTTATTTCTTTCAAAAGTTCGACCATTTCTCATTATTTACCTACTGTACAAACTTATTTTAAAGTACGTGGCAAGGCTCGCCTTAGGTTTATAATATCGATATTTTTATTAGGTTCTTAAATCCTATAATCTCTGGATTTAGTAGCTAAATGCGAAGCCTGGGCAGCCACCACGCTTTTGCTTCCTAACAGGAAGTTTAAACATAGCTGGAATAAAGCGAAAATTCTTAGTGTAGTGTCTCAAAATTAGTATCATTTAATTTATATTTCGCACGAATTACCCCTACCTACTTATTCATTTCATCATTATACATAATAATATGTATTATGTAGTTAGAATTCACTCAATAAATTTCAACACCCATACGTAACAGGCTAAATCCTCATTAATACTCCCTCGCAGGTAAGTACGTTATATCCATGCTTATGACTATTCATACCTACATTTGTGCCACAAACTCGTGAATATACTACTCTATATTTGTGACAAGGTCATGACGAAATATTTAATGATTTCAATTTACATAATTGTTTAAATACGACATGCAGATTTCAAGAATGGACCTGTAAGAAACTCCAATATGGTTAATGCTATGGCCCTCATAAAATTCTATAACGTCGGATTTCGTTACTATCTAGCCACAAATCGCATTGCAATCTAAACTACAAATCCAATATTACCTGGAATACAGCGTATATTTTCCACGATGTGCAAACAAAAAGCTAACGTATTCGTATAAACAGATTCCAAGCATGAACAGAGACAACGAAAAATATACAACAGCTGTGAATTTTCACACCAGCAAGTTTGTAGGAGACTGCAATAACAAACTGCATTGTAGTTAGTTTCGAGCAGTTTTGTTATATGAAATCATAATGCGTTTTTAACATCAATCAAAGTCTAATGTAGTATGACGAGCGTTTTATTATGTTTGAATATAAAATATATTTCTATTGAAATCAAAAAAATAAGAATTTCTCTCAAGTAAACACCTTGTTGTGAAGCGATCAAGCGACTTATGAGGGTTGACCCAAAAAAAATTGTTTGTGAAAAGTATCTGTCGATTAGTTCTGTAGATTTGGTATTATTTTTCATGAGCTTATGAATTTTATACTCATGTGTTCGTAATATGCCTAAAAACATGAAGGTTCGTTTCTCTGATAGTAAGACCTGAATTTATATTCTCGGTGGCAGCTTGAGTCAATTCTAAGTGATTGACCTACCGACCTACACCTAGTATTAGGCTATTAATGAGTAGAGGCCAAACAAACAAATGATCAATTGGTTCAGTTCCTCATACAGTTCTCAAACCTGTGTGATCTAAGCAAAGCACTAAGGCAGCTTATCTGTATACTTGTACAGTTCACATTTTAAGTGGAGACAGACCCTCATCAATAATACAGGTATAAATAGTGTTGATGTTCCATTTGTTATAAGATTGAAATATGCATAAAGCTTTCTGATACACCTCCACAGTAACAGTACAAAACAGTGCGGAGCGTTTAAAACCGATAAAACTTTTACATTCAATGTTTACAACGTAAACAAAAAACTAGGATCAGAATGAATTAAAAAGTTGAGCGCGCGCCAAACGTGGGTGTTCATACGCGAAAGTTTTTAACGTGTCCCAAAAAATGTGTTTGTGTACAGCGGTTGGAGTTGAGGTGAATAATATGGTCAGAAATTGCTTTAAATTATTATGGATAACTCACCACGTTATCTTATTATCTATGTCGTGGATGACAAAAAAAAAATGTTACGCATCGACAGATACTTGTAGATCGAATTATCTAGAAAAGTCATTAAAATGTCGGTATTAATAGATCTTGGAAATTTTCTTTTATACGCCTGTTTTCGTGTTAAATTATTTAGACAAGGTAAATTAAATGTAAACTTCGTTATTTTTTTGACTTCATCTCCTTTTAATATGTCTTTCGAACATTGTGTATTTTTGATTTCGGAATTTTGTTACAGAATTGCGCAATTTCCGTTCGTGCTACTATTATAAATCTGAAAGTAACTGTCTCTATCTATCCTTCTGTCTGTTACCTATTTACTTCTAAACTACTGGTGGAATTTAGTTAAAATTTGGCAAACGGATAGTTGTAATGTATGGGAAGGTTGTGGAATATATTTCATTCCGATTGCTCGAAATCCTGGGATGATATTGACACGGTGTTTGAGTGCCTAATAAACAATGTCGGGCAATACGACGCGTACAATATTTGGCATACATTTCCTACAAGCAAAAACGGGTAGCTTTAAAAAAGATCGGTTAAAAAGAAAAACACAGTTACAGATGTAATCTATTAAGATATTTTACCTACAAACGTTTCCGTAAAACATTTACGATCATGAATGTTAAAACGAATCTCTATTTCCTTTGAATAAATTATTTGATGAGTTTAGACACATTTGTTACCTCATAAACTGTACTGTAATTTATACATCATGGACGTTTTCAAGTTTAATACTCTTTCTTGTTATTCATTTTCTAACACATGTATGTCAGTATTTCAGTATTTCAGTTAGCTATTCGATGCTCAATCATGAATGTCATCTCAGAATACAAAATAAACTATTTATGTATGTCAAAGAGCAAATTTATTTATTTTTAATGTCGTTTTTTATTTAAAGCTTCAACTAACATTTTCTGTAGTTTCTGCAAATAAAAAGTAAAGATTAGAAAAAACAGGATTCCGTATCTATGTTAAATTATGATTCTGCAGCCTGTATTTTATCTCGTACAATCTGATCTTATTCTTAAGTAAATCTCGCTAAATAGATTTACTTTTTAGAGCACAGTAAAAAATTTGATTCGTCTGCCTTATCCATGCTTCTTCGTCTTGTATCAGAAGCCTTTAAGCCTCTGCCGTATCCTACTGTCC
>LGAG01001130.1:10875-27704 GCA_001278395.1 Lerema accius | reverse complement strand
GTTATTTTTCCAAAACGTTACAGTCTATGTCACTTTCAAAATCGAGACGAATTCAGTTCACCGTATGTAGTGGTGCAATTTGGTAAGAAGATAGATTATAGGCAAGGGTATTTTCCTTCTAAAAACTTTTTGTTCAAATTCCAATTTGAATGTATATTTTACGAATAACAAGTCAGAGAAGGCTGCTTACAAACAATAAAGTTATTTGTTATTATAAACCTTTTTTCTAAGAAGCTTATCTTCCCGATAAGGTAGGGCAACTTATCTAAAAATTCCCATCATCAGTTCTAGGAGATGTGGAATTTAATTTAAAATTATAGCAGAGTAGGCTTCGCGGAAAGGTTCTTAGGAATAACTTCACATTAATTTTAAATTCTGATTCATCGGGTACGAGTGTACGGATAATTCTAAGTCACCCTAATAAAAATAAACTGTGTAAAGAAATATTATTCGATTCCATAAATTTAATGGGTTACGGTACCGCCTTCTGTACATACCTATGTCTCTCTTAAAAACGTACCAAAAACCCGAGTTTAGAAGAGACATGTATAGTAGCAACTGATATTTCGTTATTAATTATTGTGTCTAAATTATAGTAATTAAATAACCTGTTATTTATTTAACAATCCTTCTTGACATTTAAAAATTCCTTGCACAGGGTGGTATCCGGGAATTTTATTGATCTCAGACTTTAATAATTGAAAAAGGAATAATATTTGCTTTTAGTAAGCAGATATTTCAAGGATCTTTGCATGTGGAAGTATATGAATGAATCTCATTTGATACGTGCTCAGACTATCTCTTATTGTGTTAAGACTTGACTACGTTATGTTTTATGCGGAGATTAATAACAAGAATAATACAAAATCTCAGCTCCCATACAAAGTTTCGAGTACATTGTATAAGTTGACGACCTGTAGGGCAATGGTTTCTATGCTACGTTCGATTTCCGCCGTAGCTTGAGTAATCTATTTCAATTTCTGTTCTTGGCCTGGGTGGGTATTTTGTTTAATTTTGTTGCTCCCACAACTGTCCTACTGTGGGGTGATGAGACTACGTTGTTTGTTTAAAAAGTCAATACTCTTTTTGACAATTAACAGACAACTCATACCGCAACTGAGCTAGTTCAAATTGGTTTGTAGTACGAACCTCTAAACCACAGAATACTTCGTTAACCGAAAGCACTGAAGACACAACAGACAATACAATATTGTATGAATGTTAGCATAATTTGACAAGTGATAGTTGAAAGCGTCTTATTAGTCCGCTGGTTATAGTCTATGTACGTATAACGTGCATTATTCTTTAAGTAATGTGATTGAAACCTTTAAAAAATGTAGTTAAAGGGAAGTACCTAATTAAGATATTTCAGAAATGTAAAAGTATTTTGTTAATTGTTGCTCGAGACTTGGCGTTAGTTGGACCCAATCCCATACTAGACCAGAGTGTCGTAAAGGCGATAGAAGCCGGCCGCGAGGGGAAGTGAAACTATTTGTACTTGTTAATTAACTTGAGAAACCATACAAATGTTTTCTCCCCCTGGGAGAGGGAGTAGAGAGAATCGCTTTAATTTAAGAAGGCAATCCCCTAAGAGTAGGTGTAAGATCGTTTTGCGTCGTAACTCGAATATTATACCAAAAATATTTTCATATAAAATATTGCGAAGACGATATCCGATGCCTTCTATTATGGAAAGTTATCACATCTCATGTAGAGCTAACGTTCTAACGCTATACGCCCTAACTCTACCCCTTACTTCACAAATTCTACATCTTAGACGAAATACGTGCCTCGGTCGATTTGTTATTACAAGAACGTACAAAGATAACGGAAAAGTAATGAAGTGTGCATACATTTTCACCTTACGCTCATGTGATGGAAGACAAACAGATCTAAACTCTTACGTAATAAAACTGTACTAATCTAACTTTTAAAAAAAGTTTTCAAAGAGAACTATTACTGTGGGTAACAAAACCTTACACAATATGTTACTTTATCCTTCGGTTGATCTATTTCCAAATTTAAATATTTGTTCGTGAGTGCCAAGATTTATTAAAATCTGGACTATTTAGTTACAATGACGACCCCGTAGCGTAGTTGGTAGTGACCCTGCCTGCAAAGCGAGGTGTCCCTGGTCTGATTCCCGGCCGGGGCAGATATTTATGTGACAGATAAATGTTTGTTCTCGGGTCATGGGTGTTAGTGATGTGTTATTTGTGTTGTCCATACCACCTGCGACACAGGGAATCCTTATGCGGGGGTATGAGTGTGTTAGCATTTTTTATTTACAAAGATATCGTAAGCGTTAAAATATTACCGTGGAACTTACAAACACGATTAAATCTATCCCAAGTTATGCTACTAAGGAACGTAATGCCGTGGACGTCATCTATATGCCAAAGTTCATCTTATTCCGTAGGTATAACGGTTATTCGTGAGAGAAATGTTCAAGTGACTTGAGAAGTCACATCGTGTACGTAAACTTTATAATAGTGTAGAGGAGTATATTAATGACAAGGGCGCTTGGAATGAATTGCACTTCGTCAAGTTTCGCCTAGGTTAGTTACCTATTGTTTGACACAAATATGTGCTGAGGAGAATCTATGTAATTATAAAGAGAGCTATAAATAAGGCATAAGGCAAAATTACTTTAAAATTGCAGCTTTCTTTCGCCACGTCGCGCGATTTTTCACTTTTCTTGTATTTTGTAATTAATTCTTTGATCCTTTAGCTGTTTAGTGTTATAATTAAATTTTGGACGTAGGCGATAGAGCCGTTGTACGCCAATTTTGTAATCTTCAGTTTTTAAGAGTGACAAAACAAATTAAATACTTAGGTTCTTTGTAAATAGTGATACTAAGTTATTTTGTCTTTTGTCTGAAGCTCGTCAAATGATTATGAATTTTAAAAGGCAAACAGCTAAACATCCAATCTAAATATCTTTACAGACTTTTATATAGTGGGAATTAGGTTAGGAAAGAAAAATACTTTAAGGGTAATTTTCTTTTATAAATCATAACATGACAACAAAATAATCAAGGCCGCCGTATACCAAATACGCAGTTATTATAGCCCATAATGGATAAATGGTTAGTACTAACTTTTCTTTTAAAGTTTTTTGTTATAAAGTAAATATTTGAACCATTATAATACATCCTGTTATAAATCATAATCGCCCTTTATGTGAATCCCGATATTTCCTATAATAAAATTTTGAGAGAAATTACAAAAGAGATAATGGATGGGAAAATTAGGCTTCACAAAATAAATATTTACATTAATTTTCTCGTATAATCGGCTTTATTTTACAGCAAAAAACTTTCAATGTAAAAGCTTGGTTGGTTCTGATTACAAATAAAAGCTGTATTTGAGTTACTTAGTACTCGTAATTCGCTTTTATTAAAACGTCTTGTAACTATGAGATAAAATCTGTGCAGCTGTTTTTCACAAAAGAACAATCATTGTGATTATTTTTGGCGCTTTAAGTACCTACAATGATATACCATACGATATATTTAAAAACATTATGTTACGTTGTTGGTAAACAAGGGAAAAAGGTATTCCGGGCTATATTGCTTCCGTCTTTATGATAAATAATTATCTTTTTATAGTAGTTGACTTACACTCAGAGGAGTTAAGTGAATTTTTAGTTTTTTTAATCTGTTTTTTTTACACTACACGCTGTCTGCCAAACTGTCAAAACCGAATATGAATGATTTTATCAAACAATGCATAGAATAAAACTTCCTGTTTTCACTTTTTTCTATTTGTCTAATCCAACATTACTTCCTTATTACCCTAATTATTCCACATGGACTTAACCAAATAAGACTATGTATATATGCATTGTTTCAGGGTCTAAGGCTCATGAAGGAGAGAAAGCGAGTGGCATGGATACTTCTGTTACTTGCCGTCCTTTTCGCTCTTTGCTGGCTGCCATACAACATCATGCAACTTCTTTTAGACATCAACGCAGTTAATACTAAGACCCTTAGTATGTATCTGCCGTATGCCTTGTTAATAGGTGAGTAATAATCATCTTCATCATTATTATCATTATCATAATCGCGACCCATAAGTGTCCCACTGCTAGGCTCAGGTCTCCTCTCACTGTGTTAGGGTACAGGCCATAGTTCACCACACTGGCCTAGTGTGGATTGCCAGACTTTACACACCTCTGAGAACTTTATGGAGAACTCTCACATGTGCAGGTTTCCTCACGATGTTTTTCTTTACCGTAGCAAGTGATTATTAGTGTTTAATACGCACGCAACTTTTTGAATTAGAGGTGCCGTGCCGTAGGGTCTATATCCAGGAATTCCCGTTCGGGAAACTGACCTTCCAACCACGTGCCTATCACTACTTATTCTAATAATAGAAGCGCCCATAGCCCGGTGGCTTGCATTTATCTTAAGTGATCATTGAAGCTAGCTGATGCGGAAAGTGGATGGGTGACCGCTAGTGATAAATAATCCCTGGGAACTTCAGCACTGTTAGTACCAGACGAGGCCTTTTGCATAAAGCTTTTAACACTCGGATTGGCCATAAACCCTTTTATCAGTTGGCATCAGAGCAACATGGTGAAGTAAACTCTAAGCCTCCTCAGTTATGTGGAAAAGTTTGCGCACACTACATTACCATTAATGGGTTAATAACTTAATACCAACTCAAGTCAAATACGATTTTATCTCTCTTATTTAACGTAGTCTTTGTTAGATTTATAGGAGGCAAAAACATTTTTTCAGGATTATTGTCTGTGGCGGGCATTACTCGGAAACCACTGAACTGGTTTATATGAAACTTGGCACGCTTGTAGCTGAAACATTATAACGATGAAAATCAAAAATACCTACTGTTTATTCTAGATAGCGGTTAGCGACTCTATACTCGTTGGATAGCTAGCAAGTATAGTCAGTTTATAGACTCGAAAACCGATTTAATATAAAGCCCAAGCAGCGGACATTTCGAATATCTATCTGTCTAGGTATCCGTGCAAACGCTGAACTACTACCAATATTACCATATTGCTGGGGAAGTCAGTCTTGGAGCGCTTGGAGTGTCTGCATTAATAATGTCCAACGTCTGTCGGCACCTTTAGTTGCATAAATTATGCAGATTAGTTACTAGGCGTATTAGTTACGACATTCAAAAAGGAATGGTTAAGTCTCTACGATTTAAACGCAGATTATGTTATGATTGACTTCTTTTCCGATTCTAAAACAAGCTGATAAATCTTTGTTATATAAGTGCAGATTTTAAAAAATCAACCAGAATTAGTTTAGGTACTAAGCTAATGCTATAATCTACAAGTATTTAATTAATTGTTTTGCTAGAAACTCCATCCAGTAACACTAGAGCAGTATAGTGAATATTCTAGAATTCAATATAAAAGGCACTCGTTCTCCAAAATTTACTTGTCAAGATAATAAAGACACTTTGAATTTACAAAGAAATAAAGGAAAAGGAAATTGATTCTCATTCGGCGCAAACACGACGTAATTATCTGCTTTGCAATTCAAAAAAGCTGTCTGGAGCACGGAATAGGAATGTACTTAATGTGTACCTACTTATACCTACCTACTCGTACGTTTACAAGAAATTCAATTGAACGTTTTTTTCCCTCAAATCACCACAATTTGTATTAAGTAGATAAAACAATAATTTTTCCTTTTCTTCATCAATTTCTTAGTGATGCCTT
Source organism: Lerema accius (assembly GCA_001278395.1). Classification (NCBI taxonomy): domain Eukaryota; kingdom Metazoa; phylum Arthropoda; class Insecta; order Lepidoptera; family Hesperiidae; genus Lerema; species Lerema accius. The sequence goes on along the minus strand of LGAG01001130.1, from coordinate 22,006 downwards.
GTTGCTAATGTCTATGGGCAATGTGGACCAGTTTCTACCTCCTGACCCATTCAAAGTTAAGTTGAACATAGTCAAAAATATTACCTACCCTCCTTATGCAATCGGGTAAATCACGGGGCAGTTTGACCTTAACCTTTTGTGTTGTAATAGGATACTACAGCGCTATAATAGGGCAGTCTTAGAATAATTACACGTTATAGGTAGCAATTTTGGTGAAGTGTAAAAAGAAATCCCGGTCTACTTTTCATCCCTTTCCATTAATAAGGTTGTTTTTGTCACCAGGTCATGCGAACTCTGCCATCAACCCTATAGTATACTGTCTGATGACGAGGAATTTCCAGAGGTCTGTACGAAAACTCCTATGTGGCCGAGGTGTTTGTCAACAGGCGAAGTTTACCGTGAATGTAAGTAACTCCTTTAATTTAAGCGCTTTTTAATATTACTTAGGATTTATTAACTCAAGAATATGACAACAGTTTTTCCATTTATTGATGAAACACGTAGGCATGAAAAACTGTTTGCTAGTTAAACAGAAAGAAGTAATAAATAAAGCCACGTTATAGTCATAGTATAAATTGTATCTAGTATTTAATGTATCTCATAATTTTACGAAATCCAAAGATAAACAGGTAGTATGACATTGAGTTATTGTTATTAACTAATTTATTATCTTAAAATCTGAATACTTCAAGACAGCTGACACTAACAAATGACGCACTTGTAATAGGTTTCTATTTTTCGATTTAAATATCTCCTCCGTTTGTTTATTCTAAATGAATATGAGAAAAATTAATCTCATAAAAAACAATAGGTAGGTACTTGTCAAAAAACCCAAGTCTCGCAACTTAGTTCTTCTAGCGTAAAGTGATTCCGGTCGGATCCTAACAAACGGATCCCATATAGGTATTTTTTCCGGTCTGATCCTATGCCATTTGACCATTCCGGTCTGATCCTATTACCGTTTTTAATGGGTAAGTACCTACAGTCAAATAAAAACACAGTTAATAAAATAAAAATATTTCTTAAATATTACTTACGTATTTATTCGTATAAGAATCATCACATTATGACAAGCTAGGTCATTTGAAATAATTTGTTTATAGTTATGTTATTATTATATTTATCCCTTGGTTTTGGAAAGAGCTAAATTATAAAAAAACTAAAGATTAATCAAATGACAAAAATAAAATCTATACAATTAAAATAACTAAAACTTTGAAGTGTCTTTTTCTAATATTAAAATAACCGCTTTTTAATAAATGCATACGTATAAATGCTCAGTAGGTACATAATACCACAATATTTTTTATTTTTGTCTGTCTGTCAGTTCCATCTGGCTAATCTCTAAAAACGGCTGGACCGAATTTGGAGGATAGCTGATGTATTAAGGAGTAACATAGGCTACTTTTTTTTTACTTTCGATTCGGCATAGGTTTCCCGAAGTGAAGCGTGGACGGGTCCACTAGTTTAAAATACAATATAAAATCATCAGTAAACAATCGCAATGATTTATGTTTGCTCCTTGGATTTGAAAAAACCTTAATTATAAAATAAAACAATTTATGTCTGAAAATAATTAATTAAATAAAACTAAAATTAGTACAATGTCATTTAGAATATTTCTTACAAATGTTAAATCTTGAAATGTTCTTTATAAGGTAAGGTGGGGTAAGACTAACACACGGGGCAGAACTAACACTGTCTATTATCTCGATACGTATAGCTTAAATACGAAATTCTTCCAGTCTGTAAGATAGAATAAACGTAAATGTTCTCGGCTAAAACACACAGTTTCTTCAAGTACATATCGAGATAATAGACAGTGTTAGTCTTGCCCCGTTTGTTAGCTTTACCCCACCTTACCTTACATACCTTAGTTAACAAATATTAAATCTTGAAATGTTCTTTATACATACTAACAAACGAACGTACGATTAATTTGTATTTTGTGAACGTAAACTATTATGTTACAGGTTCTAACCTGTATGCATATTTTCTTGCTGACTGTACCAAAAATATGGTACTATCACTCATAGGATCAGACCGGAATAGAAAATAATAAAAAATATTGTGATCCCAAAAAGGTGATACCATTTGAGATCAGACCGGAATAAAAAATAATAAAAAATATTGTGATCCCATTTTGGGCTCAGATTTTTAGGATCCGACCAGAATAACTCGTAAAAAGTTGTAATACCAAGTTGGTTATTAATTTTATATTCAGTCTCTACTTAATAGACCTTCTGTTTTAAGTGGTTACATAATTATGTAACCAAACAACATCTTTAAGTGACCAGTTATTATCAGTATTAAAAATATTTAAAGATTAAAATAAACATATTGCACTAACGTGCGCTGAAATAGAAGATTGTAACTTAGTTTGTAACCTAGCAAGGAAAAAATAACACTATCATAGGTACGTAATATTCAAAATTAGTTACGATTAAATTCTAAGGTAACTATTGAAACTGGAATGAGAGATTGCTAACCCACGGCCCACCCACTGCTCGGGTTTGTTTATTGAAAGAGCTTCATTTAAATTGAAATTAATTTAATCTCGTGCATATTTTACAAACGTATTTTTGTTGATTACATTTATTGCAAACGTTTCGTAATAACATAAATATTTATTTTTCCCACAGCGGTAGAATTCGTAAAACAAGAACATTTAGCGTTGGAATTACAGAATGGCGTAGATTCTCGCATGGTTTCCATTACAATTACATTAAGCGTTTCATTACGCTGTGTGACTGCTACAATTGGTATTTACAGGCGTCTTATTATGTCAAAACTCCCCATTAAACACTCTATTGTGCTTCAGGCGACGCGTTTATGTATTACCGCGTTAACATTCATCTTAAGATATCACCCGTCTTTTGTAAACACTCATTCCCTTTAGACTTAACGTTTTTAAACGCGACGACCTGACGCCTCAGAAATGTTCTACGCGTTCTTCTGCGCGTAATATTACGTTCTCGACACGTTTTTGTAGATAGTAACTGCATGAAGCGACACGGAAGCAAATGGAACGCGCGTTTATATTGAAATCGTAAGGCTTTTAAATTAAACCAATATTCAAAAGGTACGCTTAAAGGAGTACTTAAGTGAAAAGTAATATAGTCATCAATCATTTACAATCCTATTATCTGTGTAAACATTATGATAACTGACTCAACAAACAAAGTTAAAGTAATTTTCCATAGAAAAATAGATGCAATATTCCATCTTTTCAGCGTATTGCTATTATTCCTTTTCCATTTTTCTTCTGTCAAACACAACACAAGAAATTCAAATGTCATCGACATTAAGAGCAAGTTATATCACACATGACGGTTTATTCTGTAATACCCAGAGTTCTTTTCGGTTAGGTTAATAATCGAAATGTATCGGTTATTAACCCCCTGTTAAAAGGGTTAACAGGTTAAAAGGGTTACCGAACAATTCTGTATTTTCATCAATCGATTTACCTAAACGACTTGTAACAGAATGAAATGTGTTAACAGAAATAATATGTTACCCTACTCATTTCGGTTAACCCTAAGTAAATTAAAAACGGTTTCTGCATTTACGGTTCAAAATGGCGGAGCACGAGGTCGACCGAGCGACAAGTGACGAGCTAAACATCGTCGCATCGCGCGAACAAAACATCGTCGCATCGCGCGAGCCACGCAAAATATTTATTTCAATCATATTACGATTATCTATCTTTACTAATATATAAAGCTGAAGAGTTTGTTTGTTTGTTTGTTTGAACACGCTTATCTCAGGAACTACTGGACCGATTTAAAAAATTCTTTTAGTGTAAGATAGTCCATTTATCGAGGAAACTTATAGGCTATATGCTATATTATAGGATATATTATTATTAGGCTATATTATAGGCTATAACATCACGCTAAGATGAATAGGAAAGGAGCAGCAAAAAAAACAGTATCAACGAAAAAGAAAGAAATAAAATTTTAAAATCCCCCGACTCAGGGAATATAATTATTAAACCAAGAAAATCCTTCGGGGGCTGCCTTATAAAATTGGCAGTGACTTTTACATTTGTGTAACCGATGTACCAATATTATTTCTATCCTCATAAATTCAACTCACGGGAGGTAAAGGCAGCCCCCGACGGATTTTCTTGGTTTAATAATTATATTCCCTGAGTCGGGGGATTTTAAAATTTTATTTCTTTCTTTTTCGATGATACTGTTTTCATTCATCGTGGGTATTTTCAAAATTTTTTATTTTGTTTTTTATTTTATCCTTTTTCCATTACATCGACTAGACCCACTGTTTGGACCATACTCGTAGACAAAAAACAATGGTTATTTGGAAAGTCGCTTCACGGGCGATAATTTTACGTCACAAGTCCTTGGTTTGAGTTCCAAAAAATATGTTATTTGCCATAAAATTAAATGGTTCATAAGTAGGTATAGCAAATTTTATGATTAAATATTAACGACCTACTTTAAATGAAAATAAGATGCTAGCCACGAAGAATTAAAATAAAACTGTGGAAAATGTTGTCATGGTAACCGTTGTTGATGTCAAATTACATTAATTGTTCAAATTAGTTCACATTTTTTGTCATGCATTTAACCAGATGTCGCCACCATTATGTTCAAAATCATTTAAATAATACATGAAAACGTATTTATCTGCAAATAAAACCACGATAAATCGTTTTTTTGAGCCAAAATACATCTAATAAGATACAATTTATCTCTTCTCTTCTAGCAGTAACGTTTTAAGCCTGTTAACAGAATCATTATATTACGATTTTAACAGGTTAACCGTTTTAACGGGTTAACCGTTTTAACAGGTTAACAGATTAACAGGTTAACCGTTTTAACAGGTTATCCTTTTAAATAGGTTTTCCGATCCCTGCTAATACCATATTCAATTTCAAGTTTTCTATATTTATCATAATGGTACGTTACAGAAATTTATGGCTGGTTTCGAATGAGGCTTAATACAATAATGTTGTTACAGTGGCGATGCACGCAGAAGCCGGAAGGATCGTCAAGCGATTATGAGCTTTACCACGAACCACACAAGAGATGTTATTTGCAGGTAACAAGTGTTTTTTGAACAGTCTTAAATTTTTATATTTTCCCAATCTTCTGCTTGAACCTCAACCCATTATTTACTGTGCACGGGTCTCTTCTCACAACTAAGACGGCTTAGAGCATACTTCGCTACGCTAGCGCGGATTGGCGAAGAAGTTAATACCCAAGTCAAGTGTCAAAAGACTCTCTGACATAGTTTAGCGACGGTTACCTAACTATCGGGACCGATGTCTTAATGTGCTCTTTAGAGGGAATGGCAGGGATCCGTTTAAGTAACTTTGTGTCTTTAGCGGTCACCTATAGAAAACATTTTTCCGACATCGCCCGCAGTTGCTTAACTTCGGCGATCACTTGGGATCGATGCAAGCGACCGAGTTATAAGCGCTTGAACTGTTACTCAAATATTACGTACCTAAATTATTTGTCGTTTATACATAAAGATATACATAACATATAGCACAAATTCAATCACCAGCCAGACTGATGCGATCTTTCAATTACGAGTATGATATTTTAAATGTGGGTTTAGTTAATGAAAGCGTTGATGAATTTGTAATAATATGGATAAATGATTTCAATCAAAGGAACATTTCATGCTGCAGCCACAGGAATATTATTCAAACACTTCGATTCAACAATTAGAGAATACTTAGATCCTGTAATAAAATCCTAACATTAAGTGTAATGATTGACTAAATATGACTCAGATATTGTATTTTTAATAATCATAATTAAGTAAGTAATAATTCAGTAAGTAAATGAAAGTAATTATTATTGACATATTTGTATTTAAAATATTAATGACATTTTGCACGCCATATCACAAAGTGGCTAATTGTGAGGTAAATACTTGACATTCACACCACTGTATACCTCAATTACTGCAAATAAACTTTCATTTCATTTCATTTCATTTCATTTCATTTCATTTCATTTCATTTCATTTCATTTCATTTCATTTCATTTCATTTCATTTCATTTCATTTCATTTCATTTCATTTCATATCATTTCATTTCATTTCATTTCATTTCATTTCATTTCATTTCATTTCATTTCATTTCATTTCATTTCATTTCATTTCATTTCATTTCATAACAATATTTAATATTGTTTACACACGATATTGTTTCTGTTAAGCAGATCGAAAATTATAATTTATTGCAAAGATCAGTACATCGTGTTATTTCATTTGTAATGGAATTTAATGAAATATGGTGGCTAATAATGTATATTATTATAATCTCCATTAAGAACTGAACTCTATTTGATGTATACATATATATACATGTATACATATTGCATATCTACAAGGTTGAGAATTGTTACGGTTAAAATGTACAAGGCAAGATGTGCCCAAAGCTAAATTTTGCTCAAAATTTTGTGTTACAAACAAATTTATTTTTTTATTTAAAGCAAAACACACTCACTTTTAATTAATAAACATTTCAAACAGTTGACAGATATCGAGTTACCATCGCAATTAATATTATCTAGGCAAGTAGTTCTCATCATTTTTGAATAAATAAACGCTAACATACTCATACCCCACAGCAGGGTTCCCTGTGTCGCGGGTGGCATGGTCAACACAAACAACACATCACTAACACCTATGACCCGGGAACAAACATACCTGTCACATAGATATCTGCCCCGGCCGGGAACCGAACTCGGGACCCCTCGGTTCCCAGGCTGGGTAACTACAAACTAGGCTACGGGTCGTCAATCTGAATGAATTGTTGTCGAATTTTTAACACAGAGCGGCTCCTCCAATAAACATAAAATAGCTAAGTTGACCTTTTGCCGCGTTATCAGTTCCAGAGAGTAAATGCGCAATGTTTTTTAAAGACCTATCTCCTCGTACCTTTTACGCATTGTACGTTTTATTACTCATCGCCTCGCTGGTTGTGACAAGATTAGTCGGACTGAAAATGTTCACTAAGAACCTTCCCGGAATGGACATTACTTACCAATTACCACAAAATGTGCTACCGGAAACGTCTGTTACGGTTATAAACGAATTTTTTGTTCAACGACAAATAAAATTGTACTCTTCTAACTTAGTTGTAACATAAAATGAACTAGTAGATAATCATTTAAAAAAGCTGTAGTATGCTGAAAATTGCCTTATCACTCTCACAATCGAGACGAATTCAATGACAACCCATATGGTAAAATCTGTCGAGCCGTAGAGCTAGAAGGTGCCAAAACACACACACACACACACACACACACACACACACACAAAGAGAGAAACACAGACACATAAACACACAGAGAGAGACACAGAACCACACACAGAGAGAGACACAGAAACACACACACACACATACACATAAACAACATTATCTCCTTACGTAGTCGAGTAACAATGCCCATTATTCCCCAGATGAATGCAATGCGGTACAACGGCTACGCTCACGGCGCTCCCATACCGCGCGGTGACATGCGAGCCACCACGCAGCTGAGCCACGTCACTCGCTCGTCGCGACGCACTGCGCCAGCACACACGCTCTCCGTCGAAATGTTACAACGACACGGACATATTGATTACAAACGTTAATTATGTCGTGAACTGTACTAACTGTTCCGTACCGAAAATGTAATAACAGAACCCTATTACTAAGCCTCCGCTGTCTGTCTGACGCTAGGCTGTATCTCAGAAACCGTGATAGGTAGAAAGCTGAAATTTTCACAAATTATGTATTTCCGTCGCTGCTATAACAACAAATACTAAAAATAAAATGTAAGTATCTTTTATAAATGATGACACGGAACCCTTCACGCCCGAGTCGGACTCGCACTTGTTTGGTTTTTATAAAAATAATGTACCTGACTAGATATGTTGTTGTTCACGTTTGGAAGTCCATAGGGCAATCGTCAAAAGGCTGAGTTAGCCAAGAAGGAAGTACAAAGAATCCTTCATATCAGAAGCATGGCAGCAATTTGTATAGCGTTTTGTAGCAACTATTTTGTGTAACGGCTGCCATGTTTGTAAGTATAAAGGATTCTTTATACTTGGTTTTTGATAGACTTAACCCCCCTGACGCTCTTTGGCCCGTTGACTATATTTTGGACCTGAATTTCTTATTTTTTTTTGTTACGTAATTTTTAATCTTGTTTCTGCTTTCCATAAAGCATGTATGTTTTTTCCAAGAAGAATTAATTGCAAATTGAAACGCAATGACAGTTGGTATGGGCTTAAAAAAATTGATGAATTAATATAACCAGTGCAGTTGACTGAGTTGTAGTAGTTGCGTAGCACTGTTAAATGTGTCAAACCACAATGATTTCAGTATAACTGGTTTGCTTTTTGAAGCGATACAATTGACGTATACATGAATTACGTTAATTAGTTCATAGCTTATAAAATTGCACGAAATTTTCTTGTGCTTCGAGCAATTATAGTAAGTATCTAAAATTGATTAAAGAAAAGGGAACAAGGAATTCAGCCACGGTATGGGATCAATAAGTATGGATTGTACTCGAATAGAATAAAAGGTATAAATGTATAATATAATATCTATTAAGTAAATTAATCTGTTATTGAATCTGTAAATATTATGGATAAGTAATACTTTAACTGTCACAAGTACGAGTAAGCATTGTGTAAGTGATTGTGTTATTAATTTTATTTTGAATTTAAATTATCGATTTTTAGAAAACGGCACTACATAATTATCGTGTAAATTGTGAGTTGGCAAAATTTTCGGTCAAATAATAGAAAAAGCCTTAAGATTTTTTGTACATTTTGTTATGGAAATCCGTCTAGGTAATCATAATGTAAATATTTCGCAGTTCCAATGTTAAATATAATGTATGTATACGTGTTGAATTGATTCTCTCTTTTTAAGTCAGATAAAAATACACGAAAACTTCTTTGCAATGACATCATAGAAATATTTTTTATTCGTGGATGTAAAAATGTATTTCTTATTGTTGATAAATTATGTACATAACAATTATTTTGTATTTAAAATAAATAAAGAAATAAGAAAAATAAACCTAGTTTTTATTAAATCATTAAATCTAAAATGTGGTTTCTTGTATGACAAATAACCTATGGGTCCCTTCGCTAGTTCAGTAATTAAAACTAAAAAGAATTGTACATTCTCGTTCTAACAATTAAAATCCAATACCACTTCGTTCGAAACCACGACTAAGTTGATATTAATGATATAGGACATGGAACAGCAAATGGATACAAATAATAAATTAGGAAACATGTTAATTAAAGGACTTAAAATACACTCAGTTCTTTGGTTTACCGATGTAAGGGTTGTTTTGAAAGGGACATGTTCTCAGTAACGAAGGGTTAAGTCAGTTTTGAGTTTTTAATTCATGTTAAAATAACAGATAACAGTGTGGTTTAGCAAGTCTTTAATTAAAATTATATACGTGAGCATACGCAATACTAAGCCTTTTTTGCGTGTCTACTGTTTTGGTTTACAAAAGCCGTCGCTTGTGAAGCAAAATTTAAATATTTTGCCAAAAATTAGCCGATCCAAGCTCGGATTTGCATACTAGGGATTAACCAAATCATATGAAATACAATATGTTACACAATTGTCTACCCGGTGTCCTTGTCTTTGTACAAGCATAAAAAAACAAAGCGTGCGTGTGTTTTTCAACAGCAAAAGTGTCATAAAGATGAACATTTACTACAAGTACATGAATATTTAAGGTCTCTGTACTTGATGCGAAAATTTTTTTGATCGACCAAAATATGACAGATAAAATACGCTGCCAAACGACGTCTACCCAGATATTATCTTGTATTAAATGATAATGTAACTAGAAGTTATATACAGTAGAACAACATAAAGAATGTGATTACGATTGTGATTTTACCGCATAGATACAATGTCGTTCAAGCCGTCAAAACCGAAATCAATCTTCGAAAACATAACAACGCTACATGGAGCTGTTCAGTTTAAGTTCTTGAATGGTCGACGATCAGCACTGTGGTCCGTAGCAATGATGGGAAACATAGCACTTACTCTAGTATTCATACTATTCATCACAGGAAGGTATCAAAATAATCAGATTGTAACTATGGTGAGTTATTTAGTCTTACCGAGTTGCTTTATTATTACATAGCCAAAGAGTCTAGGACAAGTATGAGTTCAAATCTGAGTAGACCTAGAGTATACCACGCTCCTCAAGTGCGAGTTAGTGGAGAGGTTAAAGACCGACCTATCAGAATTTTATATGTCAAGTGAAGGTTTCTAATACGCAACAATCTGTCATCTAATGGTAACAATTAGAACTAACTGTTAAAGTACTTTGCAAAGTACAGAAGCGCTTCAGATTTAGTTACTACTAGTGATCACTCATCCACTTTCCGACCGCGCTTGCAGTTGCTTAACTTCAACCATTATTTATGATCGACCCAAACCGCCAGGCTTCTTATTAATCTTCCCATTTGTTATTCTCTTAGTAGCACGTTTACTTTTGGGAATCTAAGGGCTTCATGAGGTAAAATCGATTCATTCAAGATCCCTCGGTCCCATTACAAAGGTAACCACAACCCACAAGTATACAGAATCATTAAATATTACCAAAGAAACACTCACGGCTAGGCATAAAATAGTAAAAATTTTCTTAGGGCTGATTTCACCAAAGGCTTCGTTATTCAAAAATTTTAGACGTGTTTTTGTCAACGGATTAGCGATGTCAGCCAATGGTAGCGTTTATCACTCATATCTTAGCAACAATATCATTGGCTTATATCTCTCAGACGATCAAAAAATTCGATGCCATCTTTATCTTACGAAATAGTGGCCTTCTTAAACCTTGAAGATCGATGGTATAAAGTTATTCTCGTATAACCTGGTTATTCTCCGTTAACTACTAATAAAAGAAATACAAACAAAACAGCTCTTTATATGGTATAACACTTTATTATGACATGGGCCATAATAAACCACTTTTTTCACAGATTAATGCCAATTGCTTAGTAAATGAAGTGCCCTTTCCAGCAGTAACCATCTGCAATATGAACATGGTCTCGTTAAGGGAGACATCTGTGATCACCAGAATTCTGTAAGTAGCTCTGTTTTTTATGTAACTT
>LGAG01001130.1:0-10711 GCA_001278395.1 Lerema accius | reverse complement strand
TCGTTCCACTGCCGACCTAGTGATGGTAACCCTTTTAACAGGGGGTTAATAACCGATACATTTCGATTATTAACCTAACCGAAAAGAACTCTGCTCTTCATAGTCTTCATTATGCAAGAAACATGCCAAGTTGTTGCCTGAAATGATTAAAACAAATGACTACTGCTGTTGTATGTTTTTTCAATATGGCTGACCACGTCAGTTAGTCACGTCATTTATAGAAGTCCCATACACAGTTTAAATTATAATAACTTTTAATTTAATAGAGTGGACTGATATAAAATAAATAAAGCCTAAATAACGCCCTGAGTTAAGAATTATGAATGTATTTCATCCATTGTTCTGTCAAATCAGCCGTTTTGGCGTGATGTTCTTTCAAACAAACAGACAAACACAGCACCCTTTAACTTTCAGTTTTATTATATGTATTCATATATGTTATTGTAGATTACTTGAAGGGATCGCATTTCGGTTCTGATTTAAGAATAACGCAGGCACGTACGAGGCATACTTTACGTTTATATCTGTCACTCTGCAAGTTCCCATTATAGCGATACGAATAATAAAATAGGCGACGCTGTAATGTACAGCGTAATACTCATCCTATCAATGCCAATTCAGTCATAATTAGATAAAGAAACGTCGACAAAATTCCTGATAACATTCCAGTTACCTTTATTCAATGAAACCAATACATTTGTGTTTAGAAAGGTTTCTAACATGATTTTCTTTTCCTGTAGAAAATATTACAATACCACGCAAGAAAAAATGGAAATGTTTTTCGAATCCTTACAGAATTTAAAGGACTTTGGCAATATAAATGAAAGAAGTGAAAATTTTACAGAAATCGTAGCGAGGCTGAAGCATCATTATTTTACGATCGAAACTGTCATGGAAGAGGTAGTTACGATTGAGATAATTGTCTTTTAAAATTGGAACGTTTTAGAAGCTGTAGTCAACTCGATCGTTGTAAGTTTGAAAACTAAATGATTGCCGATTTTCTACTCGTATAAGAATTAAAAATCTGCAATCATTTAGTCGTCAATTAAATATCTTAAATGGCTTAATGATTCTTTCTCATTCAGGTTCATCAAAAGTGCGATAGTCTGCTGGTATTCTGCACTTTTAACGGAAAGGTGAAGAATTGTAATGACTTTTTTAGACTTATCAAGACTTATGAAGGTTACTGCTGTGCCTTCAATTATGCAGCTCTGAATGATAATAAAGGGTAAGAAAGATTTCCCACATTATTTGACTATTTTCGTATAACCGACGCACCATCCTAAATATGAGTACACGAAGTATTACTTGGACTCAACTAAAGTTAAATTATTCTTGTCATGTTTATAGCTCACTTTACTATTCTTTCTCTAAGATAAGGACATTTTATTACGTAAAATGTATCTATTCTTTAGGGACAAGATCTGTTCGAAAATTCTTTTGAAGGCCTTACTACGTTATTTTATTTGAGTTTTTGTTACTGAGATATCGGTAAGAAATACTCGTAGGAGAACATACGTCAACTATATTACTTTTCAGTACAAAATAGTAAGGTAAAGTTATAATGACTGATCTGTAAAATTGTGCAACTTTTTCAATAGATTCATTTCTTTATTATTTACTAGAAGACCGGATACTTTAATGGATCTTTCTTCTGAAAGATAGAATACTTTTGTTCTGAGAGATAAATGAAATAAAACCATAATGCAACACCAGAAATATAAGTGGCAATATTTCCAAAGTACTTACGGAAACGAAGCGACACTGCTTACTAGTTAGAACGATACAAAGAACAAATTGTTTTGAAAGCTCAGACGAGAGTTTACGGGTCGGTAGCTTTTATGAACAACGATCTTTAAAATTAAGAGAGCGGTAGACTACCCACTTCTGACATTATTTTCCACGACGTCTTGCTAAAGACTTATTAGCCTCCGCGAATCTATACTAATATATAAAGCTGAAGAGTTTGTTTGTTTGAACGCGCTAATCTCAGGAACTACTGGACCGATTTGAAAAATTCTTTTAGTGTAAGATAGTCCATTTATCGAGGAAACATATAAGCTATATAACATCACGCTATGATGAATAGGAGAGGAGCAGCATAAAAAAATAATCCAGAAACGGGAAAATTACGCGGGCGGAGCCGCCGGCGACTTCTAGTGACGTAATAATTTTACAAGAAGATTATTCAGGGACCTCTTGTGCTACCGTGACTCCACATTTTTCATGAGTTTATTGAATTAGCTTTGAAGATTAAATGCTTCGAAGGGTAAATTAATTTTTACTTAAAGTACTGTCTATTTAGAAGTTACTTTAGCTACGTACATAATTAGTTGAGAACTAAAAATTTAATGATATTTTGTTGTTTCTTTTTTATTATTATTTTATTAGGATGTTACAACTACAGCAGTCAACGTATAAGAAAAGGTATCTATAGTCTATTTTAGTATTCCTTATTCGTTGAAGGTTAGGCGAAGTATACGAATGTAATGGCAGGGTTTTCCATAGTGGATCACTATAACTTTCCAAAAATCTAAAGGGATTTATCCAATCATTTATTAACAAACACCATCTAACTCCTTTTATGGGCAGTCGTACCAACTTAAAAGGTTTGAATAAATCAACAAAGCTTACCCACTTGTCTCTTTATTCGTGTGATATTTTATCAAAAGGACATCTCCAGCCTCTCCAGGTTACGTCACGACTTAAAGCGGACAAGTTGCAATTGTTTATAGTAGGTACTAGTTAACGATTTCAAAAGTATAGGTCACTAACATACAAGTCTGTTACACTTACCCCACTTTTAAACAATTAAACAAAATCAGCGTTGAGAAAGACATTATACACTGTCGGTCTTGCTTGTCAAATGACAAATAATAAGCCATGTCCAAAGCCATTTGATGGCTTTCAAAGTTCCTACACTAACTATTCACTAACATCAATCAAACTGCACTAAAATAGCGGTTAGATTATGCTCTTCAAATAAGAGAAGGGACCATAGTGATTTTACACTAGCATTCGCCCGCGGCTCCACCAGCGTAATTTTCGCGTTTACGCAATATTTTTTATTTCTGCTCTTGTGCTATTACATCTTAGCGTGATATTATATAGCCGTCCTCGATAAATTGACTATCTTAAACTAAAATAATTTTTTAAATCAGTTCCTGTGATGTTAAACTTTGTATTGTTAGTATAGAAGTATAGATACGTTGCTTTCTGTGTTTTCTCTTCATTTAGCAAACAACCTTCCTTATGTTCCCTGCATACTATTTTCTCCTTTATTTAAGCGTAGCGCGGGGTGTCTGGGGATATTGTTGCGTAGCAATACAAATATATTCACAACTTTGCCTGGTATTAAATTTTTATTGTGTTTATTTGCAGTAGGTACAAATGATTGCGTTGCGTTTGTTGGAAATGAAATCAAACTTTTATGTTTCCTATTAAATTATATCAGTTTTAAAAAAAAGAGAGAATAATTAAATAAAAAGAAATGTACTGATTGAATAATGAATGTTCTTAAAATCCGCGCTAATGAAATCACGAGTAAATAAATGTTTAAAAAGTAATTTGTTAATTTTCTCTTTGACTTTTCCAGCTTTCGATCTACGAGTAAATTTTAGAATAATAAAATTAAATGTAATTGCTTGATATCATTCGATGATGAAATTTTCTTATTCGAGCTTTTATGAATACCTTTATTTGTAACACCCACTCTACCATTAAGAAAACTTTTAGTCAACAAATGGATTATGATTATTCCATTACATTGAATAAAAACCAAAGGCAGAAAAAAACAAATCTTAAAGTCTATTATACGTAAAGACGGAAATTTGTAAGCAATTTTATTTCTTACGCTCAGTTATACACAATCTCGTATAATCAAAAGTGGGGATTAATCTTTACGGATTCCTCTACTAATGAAATACAAACAATTTATTGAAGGACTAAAATATACTTAATTAATTTTTATGCTTTAATATCATAATGTTACGTATTTACCCGATTGCTCAAATAGAAAGGTATTGCTTTTTAGCTTATACCTGTCCAGTTTTTGGCACGTTATACAGCCTAAATGGATTGACGGATAATCGGGAAATGACATATGAGATGTGACTGGATTTTTCTCCATTATGCTAATGGCATAGACGTTTTTAATATGGCGCAACTTCTTCTTTAAACCTAAATTATTTTAACCGTATCTTACAATCGGAGATAAATCTATCATATATCCTACCCGTAAATTAAAACTACTCGTTAGCCAATTTTCAACCCTTCTAGTCTATAGCTCTCCAGCTAGCTCTTGAACCAGTAGTTTAGGTGTTAAAAGGTAACACATATTAATAGTGTGGATGAAATAATAGATTTTAAATCGTTTACTTTTATACGGAACAAAAACAACTGTGGCGAGCTATCGAGTTATATAATGGAGGTTTTAAGACAAAAACTGTCGTTAATCTTTGTCACGACGACATGGACAGGTACGAAATTAAATCTCGGTTGCTATGATTTAGGATTTAAGCATCACTAATTTAAGTGTAAATTTTTTAAGGCTATACTGTAACTGCACATGCTAATATTTTATGAGGAAAGATTTGATATTTTGTTTGTTATGGATTGTGGTATGTTTGTTATCGATAAACTGAACTTTGCGAGCGGTGAACTTTAATATTGTTCTGTTTAATAGCCGTGGATATTTCTTACACGTTGTATTCATTGTCGACAAGTCAGATATAAAGCAGATATCCCGCAGAAAAATCTTTTGCAGGCACTTATAAGTGAAATATTAACTGCAATTAATCATGCTATTTAGTTAGCTATCAATAGAAAAAATTTCCACTGTAACTACTATTTAAGAACCAATAATAATATTTAGACTTACGCACATAATCGTGTTTGTATAATTAATGCGATAAACTGATTCCGTTATTTAAAGTACTTACATAAACATGAAATTTCAAACTTAATATTGTCCCAATAGTTGTTAAGCTACTACACTCCAAGGGAAACACGCACTAGTGAAAATGAAAATGAATAACAATTTCATTTAATAATGAAAAGATATTCTGTAAACGTAAATAGCTCTGGCTAAGAAATTAAATCTTCATTTGTCGCACATTGTAATGTAATTTAGTTTTTGTATGATGCTACACACTCATAATTTTACAATAGGATTCCTTTTGTCCATAGATAATACAAAATATTAACAAAGGACAAATCACATACCCAGACCGAAGAATTAAAGTCAGAAAAAAAGTGTTTATTGTTTATCCATAAATTTTTTCGCGTCTCTTTGCTATCTGAATGCTTGCAAATAATATTAAAAGAGGTCAAAGTACCTAGCTTTATTAATTCAATGTTACTGAAAAGGATCGTCGTTCATGGAGAGTTCGTTACCCTAACCGCACACGTATTTCTGTTACGAAAATAAATGAGATAAAAATATTATTTGAACGTATTTTCCAATAGTACCTAAAGAGCATTAAAAAGGTATCTCAAGCATTACTTTTCACAAAGAATAAGATATGGCTTTTGAACAAAGATACCGAAGAAAAAACGTACTGTAGCTAATATATTATTATTATAATGCATAATTGATAATGTAAATGTCCTTTACAATAATTAACTGGAATGATTTATTGGAAATTTATTTTTGAGCAAATATAATGCGTAGTTTTTTTGATAAATGCCTTCCGAAGGTTTCACGTATAGATTATTGATTATAAATATAATATTAAAGATAGCTATAGAGGGACTGTTTTCGTATTTAGCAGTCGACGTCGTCTGTTTCGAGCATTGGATGCGTTTAGATTGCCATAAACAGGCAACTTGACGAACTCAGGTCATATAATCGCGCATGTTGGCTGCTTAATAGAAACTGTATAATAGAAACCTATCTTTTTCAGGCCTCAATGGAGTAAAGACGAAGATATTGAATACTACGAGGACCCGAGCGCCGCCGATGTGAACCCGAACCAGGGTATTATAACGACGTCGCAATCTGGCAGGTAATTAGGGAAAGGAAATAAAAACAAAAGTCGTTACACATAACAATAGTAGGTAGTCTTGGAAATAAGGCGGAAAGTCTTGCGAATCTGTTTCACAGATTCGGTCGGACGTTTGTCAAGATATTACAATAAGTATTAAGCCCTTCGATTAATAGATATGAATGTTACCTGATGATTTTGTAAAGGTGATTTGAAATGGAAAGAAAGAAAATCAGCAAGGAATTCTCCCTCACTCTTCTCTAAAAAAATGGATATAGCGGTGTCATGAACACGGCTGTGTGTTGTACGTGGATTCGTTTATGTTACAGGTTAATTTTAAAAAATAAAATATTGTTATGTACGTCGTAAAATAACCTCAAAATTGCGGCGCTTCCCACTCCACCACTCGCGATTCTTGACTGTTCTCGCTTATTGTAATTAATGTTTTGATCCTTTAGCTATCCAGCGTATAATTAAATTTTGGATGGAAACGATAAATTCCAAACTACAACGCCAATCTGTATCCCCCGATTTTGTCATTCAATTTTTAGGATCGCCTCCGTATGACAGCAAATTTAAATGACGCATTCACGTCAGTAATTGAAATCCGGGTTTGAACTCAGGAACTTATGTTTGGGAGACCAAAAATCAAACCACTGCGTTTTATTTTTAATATTTTCCTTGACACTATACTCGTCGTTGCCAACAACGTGCTTTTACACGTTTTTGAATAGTTGTATAGGCAAGTCACGTATTTACTTTGAGGTTGTTTGTTTATGTTTAACTGACTAACCTACTGTTTGTTACACAAACATGAATTCAAATATCCTGTTTGTTAGTGTTACTACTGTGACTGACTTAGTTTTGTAGAATAATCAGTCTTTGTGGAATATAATACATTCATTTATGTATAACGTTGTCTTAAAATTACCTACGCTTCAAAGAATTTCTCGTTGTTGTTACTATCGTATATTTCAAAGTAACCCAAAAAACTTTACCAAGAGGTTGGTTGATTAATAAGATGTTTTATAAAAACAAAAGAACTGTATTAGAAACTAGCAATTGCCCGCGGCTCCGCCTACATAATTTTGCCGTTTTTGCAACAATTATATTCTATTGCTGCTACTCTCCTATCAAGCTTGTTAGAAAGCTCAAATAAAATTAGTAGTACTTACTAGCAAAACCAAGAACTAGATTGCTAAAAATATAGAGAGGAACCGCAGGAAAAACTTATAAAGCCAATGTGTTCCCACAATAGAGACGAATCTAATGAGTACCTATGTTAAAATTTGTCAAACGTTTTGGGATATACAGTGTTCAAAAAATTTACACATACATGCATACATACATGGATACATAAAAACACTAAAAAACTATAAGTTTTCTTCTGGTGCACTAGGGCAATTCGATTATATCACAGAGAAGGAACTCGACGTATTCATACCAGTGTCTTGTGTTAACTGCGCGCGATCCTGCAAGTCACGTAATTTCCTTCGCGGTTGGCAGTTGAGATACCGCTAGTTGCAAAGTTTCTTGAGAAATTATTTGAAACCAGGTTACGATAATACTAAATCTTATTAGGTGATGGAAAATATAAGATCTTTACGTATGTATTTACATAATTATTACTTCTACGAAGGGTGAAGGGTAATAAAACTCCATCTTACCCGTGATTACCATGTAATTATCAGTTGTATCATGATGTGTTATAAGTATGTATCATGTATTTATCAGTTGCCTTTTATACTTACAAACACCCATTTACATAATAATATAGTATTTTACTTAGTTTCTATTAATACGAAATTTCTATTATTCGACATCCCATACGAGTATACTCGTTTTTTCTGCTAATTCCGTATTTTATTTTTTTTGTATCCGTAATTTCTTTTTAATACTGGTCAGTATTTCAGATTACCAAACAAAACATGAATAAATGTATGAAATCAGGAACCTTACAAAAGTAACACAAAAAAATGCACAATTTGATGAATCTATATCGCAATTTTACTGTAACCACGCAGGACTGCCGTTCAAAGGTCCTGAAATTAATTCCCAGAGAGCCAAAGCTCACGGGACCTTTATGAAAAAAAAAATCAAAATGATTGTTTTTATTGGCCTTTTTTAATTTTCCATTTTCAAGTAGAGTCAACTTCTCTAAAGATTTAATTAAAATTCATGACAACAGTTTTGTCAATACTATTGTAGAGTAAGCGTTATCGTAAAGTAAGCATAATCTCAGACCAAAAAGTATACAGACTCAGTAGTCAGAACAAAAAAGTGAGGTTATTTTTCTTTCTTTTTTGCACGTTGACATACGTCACAGAGCAAGGCCTGTGGACCAATTTACTGGGAAACGATGTCATTTGTTATTTGCGTTATGTTTTTTCGACTATAATTTTTTGTTCCAAACGTGGAGTCTATATTTTTTTGGGACAGAGTTTAAAATATAAAAAATAATATACTACAGATTTCTCAAGTTTCCCATTTATTGAGTCCACTAAAATTGAGGGCTCTACTTAAATTTTCAATGGACTAACAATAAAGTTATTAAATTATTCTGGAATAATTTGATTACCTTACTTTAGTGAAGAGATTTTGTATTCCACATTCTTGTAAGGGTTTGGTGTTCAGAATTTGGATTAATTTTGTTAAAATTGTATAAGAGACTGGCAAATGAATAAGAAATTCTTTGTTAAATATTACACTTTATAAAGTAGGCCGTAACTTTATAGCTTTTTATCTACTTTATTTTACTGAAGTTACGTATTTTTTATTGTATTTAACTTGTAATAACTAATATAATGGAGCAAATTTTACTGTTCAATGAATTTCAACACTAGCTACTGTCCTTACTTCGCTTCAGAAAATGTACGTCTAAAAAGTACTAATCGAGAAGCTTAACATTATTTATTAATTTTATTCTATCGGGTGTAATCAATAGAATAGGTCGTAAAGTTACCCGTTTGCTAAGTTTAAACGAAATCGTCGGCGTCGGCGTGTAAAGGTAATTGACAGATTTACAGATATTCTCTATTCAAATGTAGGCCTTCACGTTATGTTACGAGTCTCAAAATAGACGTATATTTACTGTGGTTTACAATGAAAAGCTGTGAGACAAGAAAATTACATCAGGGAAAATGGGTTACGATTTACGAGAACACTTTTAAGAAGTCGTAAACAGTTAAAATCTCTTGAAGAATGAATCAATTCAATCGAAAGCGCTTTGTAAATACGTCTCACTAAGTCTTGGTAACACTTGTAACTATTATTTTTGAATAATGCATATGCAGTGATAGCTTAGTGGTTCGAACGTTGGTCTCCTAAACGGGATTTATTCGGTTCGAAAGTTATGTGCGTACTAGAAGCTAATTATCACTTGCTTCGGTGAAGGAAAACGTGAGGAAATCTGCATACCTGAGAGTTCTCCGAATAACTTAGCTTACTTACTCTTTAGAACTTAAGTTCTTAAAAGTGTGAAGTCTGCCTATCCGCAATTAGCCAGCGTGGTAGACTATACCCTGTACCCCTCCGAATATAAGAGGAGGTAATGATGAATTCATAAACTAAGTAAGACATCCATATCTCGGGGCATGTCATTGCCCCGCCAAGACGTAATTATGCTCTTACCTTTTCCCAAAGCGATCCGTCGGCTTTTTGTCGGCGTTGCTTAGCTTTCAATTATACTAATTATTTCTCTAGAGATTATGTTGTCAAAATTGGACTTCAAACATATAAAATTTCAATTGCAGAACTGGTATATGCTTCAGATTTAAGTAATCTATAATACTCGCATAAATCTGAAGAATTTGTTTGTTTGAACTCGCTAATCTCAGGAACTTCTGGATCGATTTGAAAAATTATTTTAATGTAAGAAGGTCCATTTATTGAGGAAGTCTATAGGTTATATAACATCATCCTAAGTTAAATAGGAGAGGAGCAGCAATAAAAAATATTGCAAAAGCGGGAAAATGACACGCGCGGAGACTCAGCAAACTATCATCAAAAAATGTTAGGTCCTCCCTGACATCCAGAAAGCTGACATCCGATATAAGATAGTATTAGTACACAAACATCAAGAATTTTCTGATGCATCTTTATAGTGTCGCATCTTAAATGATAATATTAATTAAAAAACATTTAAAACTTGTATTAAACAAGCGAGATGCTATAAAATATGCCAGAATGTTAACAGAAAAACCATTCAACAGGATGTTTACGTTACGCTGAATTAAACAAAGATACTGCCGTGCCGTAATTAAATTGGAAGTACTTATTTCAAATTGCTTTTTTGCAGAGAAAAACGAGATTTGCAAGCAAATGAAAATTATAATATTGCGAATTTATTGCAGGGGATCGGGTTTAAGTGTAGTGTTCAATGTCGAGCCTGATGACTATCCGAGCTGGTCTCCTGTGCCATATTTTGCTGCAAAGGTACATACTTTTCACCTTCATCCTCAGGTAAAGTCCGTATGGGTACCGACTATCCTCTTGAGTTAACTGTCAAATGGTCTTGCTCGAGTCAGCAGCCAAACGACTCGTCGTGTTCGGCTTGAGTGCCAGAGTACACTTGTGAAAGAGACGATCACTTTTTTTGACCAAAATCGAGTATAATAAATAATTACGATTTCTAACTAATATTTGTACCCATAATATTCGTAAAACTTGTGTATATCGTCCCCGTAGAGCGAAAATTAACTAACTAACACAAACCTAGTTTTGAGATA
>LGAG01001126.1:279244-291669 GCA_001278395.1 Lerema accius | reverse complement strand
GATCAAACGGGAGATCAAGTTGCTCAAGAGCGATCTGCCGCCCGGGGTGAGTGTTAGGTTTAAAATTAACAATAAATGACGTACACTCATTGCACCACATTAGGAACTATTGCACCATAAAATTCGTAATGATAATATGTAAAGCTGTTTTTAAACAGGCGACGAATCGAAGGCGAAACTCCGTTATTATTACCCATGATGTTAACGACATGAATTTTAGCGCGTTAAGAGGCTAGGGGAGTGTGTCATGTGTGTGTGTGCGTGTGTCGTCAGGTGTGGGTCCGCGGGTACGAGGAGCGCATCGACCTGCTGTCGGTGATGATCGCGGGCCCGGCGCGCACGCCGTACGAGGGCGGGCTGTTCGTGTTCGACGTGCAGCTGGGCGGGGAGTACCCGCGCGCGCCGCCGCTCTGCCACTACCAGTCCTACTGCTCCGACCGGCTCAACCCGAACCTTTACGAGGACGGCAAGGTAGCTCTCTCTCTTTCTTTTTATCTCTCCTTTTCTCCCCTGCTGTCCCTGAGGTTTCTAACTCTCAATTTAAAAAAAAACTCTTCGTACTCTTATCCCCGATAGTAACATTACTTGTGTCGAGGTGGCATGGATAATATACAAATTCTAAACTGATCATTTGAATTGCTGTCTCGCTGGGAATAAAACCCAGCACGCATTGAATGTCTATTTAAGAAATTTTATTACTTGTTCTGCCTATTGTCCAATCTGTTTAGTACTACTACTACTGTGTTTGTGTAAGAGACTATTCTGACCACAGATATGATAGGCACCAATGTCATTTTATTTTAATCTTTATCCTGAGACGTAGAAGAAACGATAGTCGATCCGGTAATACTGTGTTACAGTTATTAATTTGTCAGTGTCTGTGTAGCTACGGGTTTTAATGTGTGTGTATGTATGTGTCAGGTGTGCGTGTCTCTGCTGGGCACGTGGTCGGGGCGCGGCGTGGAGGTGTGGGGCAAGGACAGCTCGCTGCTGCAGGTCATCGTGTCGCTGCAGGGACTCATCCTGAACGCCGAGCCGTACTTCAACGAGGCCGGCTACGAGAAACAGAAGGGTGAGAGACGATATCCACAATATTGATATGTCCTAAGCACGAATCAATGATATAGCATTCTGAATAAATTTTCTCAAAATATTACATGTTTATTAATATGAGGACGCTTATAGTCAGTTGTGATTCTTTGAAATTTATTTTTCCAATTCTTTTAAAGTGGTAGTTACAGAGTAGGGCGTATAGTTAATACCTCTGTTTATTAGAATATATTATTAATAATAAGATAAGATAAAATGAATTCTCTCTCCGAAAAACGCAACAAAGTGGTTCAACATATTTTTTACAAAGTATGTGGAACATGCATGTTGGTATATACTAGTATTAAATGATTCGACGGCACCCTCCAGGCACACAACAAGGCAAGGAGAACTCGCGCATGTACAACGAGATGGTCCTCCTGAAGCTGGTGCAGTCCATGACGAGGATGCTGGCCAGCCCGCCCGAGCCGTTCCGCGAGGAGATCCTGCAGCACCTGCGCACGCACGCCGCGGACCTGTGCGCGCGGCTCGAGGGGCTCNNNNGACGCCTTCCGCGCCACCCTCCGCCGCAACGACATCCACGTGCCGCCCTCCACCTTATAGCCGACTGGATAGCGCTAGTTTAATGTGTATATCTCTGTGTATCTCGAGTATCGCCCCGGACGATCTCTCTCTCTCTCTCTCTTACACACTCTCCCTCTCGTTCTCCCTCTCATCTCTCTCGACCTGTCTCCGGCTAATACGTTAAAAAATATACAAGTAGTTTTTAGTATTTATTGTGATGTACTTTTTTCGACCGAGAACAGATTCGTGCATGCATGCGCACACTGACACGTGGACGGGCACGTGGGGGCGCGGTGACGTCACCGTCGTTCGTTGTTCGCGAGAGAGAGGAGTGGTCCCGAGCCGGCCTCGAACACCTCGTGTTATATTACATATAATATAATATGATCCCATTGTATTACATCTAATATAATATTCCTATAGCATTATGTGAGTGCATGTGTGCATGGAAGACTAATTCGTTGTTCATATTGCTCGGTAATATGAAAACAACCGGTTCCCTCTGAAATGTAATTCATTATATTAAATTCTAATTGAAACGTTCGATCTTATGCGAATAAATATAAGTACTACTATTATAATTATTAATTATAGATTATAATTGTTATTTATTTTCTTAAAAGTAATGTTTACTTTAATCGGATACACCACGTTAGGTTACTATTACGAGTACTTACGATGTAATATACCGTTCAGATTCCGATCGCGATCAATAAAGACAGTCGTCGTCGTGTGAACGACGCCCAACACGCTCACGTTCGATTCCATTCTCGATATAATTCGATTCGTTTTCAATTTTTAACGTTTTATAGAAGGATGTACGGATATTACGTGTATTTAATGTATGTTTCTTTTGCGCGTATACATGTGTGTTATGGTAATAATAATACATTCGCTCGTTTTGTGTATAGTTTATTATATCTGTTTATTTTTTCATTTTATATGCGAAAATAATTGTTTGTAATGTTATTATAATGTATAAAAAATTCAGTTTGGCCTGCGCCGTCGGATAGTTCGTTTTGTATCGTTCGTTCCTCCTAGTTACCAATATTTTTAAATTCAGTAGAAATCTATTTCATACGTATTTAGATCTGTAGGGGAGGATCCGACTCTTTAGCGGTCGAAATTGAAGAGTGCGTTCGTACATATGTTTCATTGCAAGTACATTAGAATAAATTGTGAGTTTGTAAAATTGTTGGATGCTGGATACTTATTTTTTGTAAACAACATTGCGTTCTCGTTATACCTATTGGTTATTTTTGTCAACTTTCATGTCCTCTAATGCCGTCCGCTGTAACATTAGCAACGCATAGAGAATGAACACTATCTATGTTGGTTGCGGAGCCCAAGTAATGAACGTTTGAAAGCTATTGGAATGATTTTATAAACTTAAAAATAAAATGTCAAAAAAAATACATTTTTTGTAGTAAATATTACAATTTCTGTGATTTGCAGTGAGTTTGCGGAATCAGCTCCGTGTTTAGTGTCGTCACTTTAGTATTGTCCATTTTAATTATATAAAAAATAACTAACATTATCCAAACTCGCTGAGATATTTGTCTCGATAATTTAGGATCCATTTTTTACTTAACAATAATTTTATGTGGATAATGTACATATTTATTAAAATAAACTTGGAATGCGCTTTTACAGTTCGAATATACAACATATGTGTTAATATTATGGTACCCGTTTGTAGTGTTTTCAATTGAAAATTTAATTTTTATCGCTGATCGCAATATCCAGTTGTCTTACATTGGGTATTATTATCTGTTGTATTTATAAAATAAATATCCGTCATGTAGCATTAACACATGTAAATAATTTTCATACTAACTTATTTATTATCTATCTATATTCATATTAATACCGTTTGGAAAATCCTACGTGAAAATGCGTTAACTAATAACCGGCTGCCGTTATGGACGCGTTAATTTCAAAGCAAAACGTTAGCATAACGCGAGCTAGCTTGTATATGAATGAATTACTAACAAAAGTCTTGTTTGAAATTTTCAATAAATATGTTTGTTGTAATATTTATTTAGAACAATTGGTAGAGAGAGCGCAGTGGTGTGTATACACGCAGATGTTTTGGGCTCAGTCGTTAGGAATATACACGTTTGGGAAAGTGATATTTCACCCAGTAATTGTTTTTGTTACACACAGACTAGAGCGATACATTGGAACTAATGTTCACATGGTATAAAACTTTTTTCAAGTTTGTGTATGAACTTGCTTTACGTGCGTTAATTTGCATGTTTTGGATTGATTTTTAATAAAACTTATATTAAATTTGGACAGATTTTTTAACAATTTAATAATTGAAAGTTAATGCAATTTACGTAAAAAAATACTGTGTTCATTAATTTCACAGACTTCAAATATTTCTAATCGATGAATCGTTGCAATGAGTTGCTCTAGTGTGTGTGCAGTTAGCATAATCATAATCGAATTTGCAGAATTTTATTGTAATATTGTATAAGTAATTTGGTTTATCTCATTAGTGCTTGTAGGTTCGTTGGAAGTCGCCGCGGGCGGCCGCACAAACGATGTTACTTCATGCCAAAGTCAATTGAGCTATGAAAGCTTCCTGTCGCTTGTGTACGCGATAAGTGACAACTATGTGTAATGATGATAAAAATAATTCTTCAACCTTATTCGCTGTTTTATTTTTCGCTATACACCCCGGTGCACCCGTGCGGTGCAGTAGGGATTGTATTATCCCTAAAAGTAGGAAACCGAAAGTTGATGGAATCAATGAGTAATTGGGCTGGCAGCTAATTAGTTAAATCTTATATTCATACGGGACTATTGGAAATAATACTGCAAACTAATTTAATACAGTACCTACTCCGGGTTGATCTGTGCAACAGTACTCTGAACCCTGGAAAATTCTATTGAATTTTTATAAGTACTTATGTTCGGTGGGAATGTAGTAGACGCAGTTTTTTGGCGGGAATGTAGTGGACGCCAAGATTTTTTGGCGGGAATGTAGTAGACGCCACGCTATGGTCGCAGTCGTCAGATGGCGCTGTAGGTAGGTATCCAAAATACTAAAAGACTTGTGAAACAAAATATATTTTATTGTAAAAAATGTCAATTTATAAAAAGTAATTCAGTCGTGTTCACGATACTTATTACCTATAATACATGTAAGTAATTTATAGATGATTAAACTATCACAGAAAATTTGCTACGGAATTTAGATGACATGCAAGATAACAACTTATCATGAAATGTATAGCGTGTACAGTAATTATTATTTTATAGCCGATTAAAAAAAAAACAATTTAAAATTCCTCTTGTCTTGGCCAGTTCTCATTAATTACCTATATACTTATGATTTAATACGGTACAGCAACAGTTACGCAATTCAGTTCAATTAACAGAGACGCGTCATGCTTTATCTTCAATCTCTAATCGCATCAGTTATTGCAATCCATTCTTAATTCGTCACGTTCTTGAATTATGAAACGAAGTAGTTAACTTGAATGAAAATTAACAGAATAGATTATTTTAACATAGATATATAATAATAACAAGGCCAGAGATTTAACATGAATTACAAACTGATCCCTTTAAATGTGCCTAATTTGGTTGCAGACATGTGCTACTTTGGGTGGTACTAAAGTGAGAATGCAGTAAAAAAAATCCTGAAATTTACATTCATTTTAACACCCTAAAAATCAAATTCAATCAATCACACAGGATTTTCTTTACTCCTATTTAATTGCGGCTACAAGTGTAAGTTTTGCTACAACATACCATTAACATCATTCTAGATGGAAGTTTAAAATATATGCACAAAATTAGAGTATAAATCCATCGATTTTTATTGTTATAATATACCACAAAAACACAGACCGTTCTATGATATAAAAAAACACCGAAATAAATACATTTTGAACTTCTTAAAATGCATTACTTAAACATGATACATCTTATGTACAAAAATTATGTACATCAATCTAGCATCTAAGATAAATACGGTTTCTATGCCTATATTAAAATTACCGTCAATATTAATATAATTTTTATTGTCATATTAATTCGCAGTTAAAATTTCAATTCATTAAATGAATTCAATTTCAAAAATGTACTCTAGTCTCTTGAACCTTATTGAGGTAATTAATGTATTAATGGTTAATCTTGAACTTCAATAATAATTTTCATTAATTAAATGATCAAACGAACATACCGAGCGAAGTTTGATCTTGTTTATTCTATCCCTGTCAAAAAAAGGAATAAACCAAGCATAATGTTATTTATGACAAAGGTTGTTCAATGAATAGTAAAGATCTTTAAAATTCGACTAAATCAAAGAACCCCGAACAAAACAATAATTATCATATTACTACCCTCTGAAAATTTCTATTAACTAAAGCAAGAGTATATTATAGACTGATGTCTGTCTGTAATTGATGAACTTTAAGGGACTAGGGTGTTACAATACAATGTGATAAATTAAATCTTTCCAAGATCTTACTATGGTACTTTAATTTGAGTACTTACGAAATAAGACTCTTTAGTCTGCTAATCGTTTCGGTTTTTCAGTGTAATTGCACTGTCAAGATAATACTGGTCTAAGAGAAAGTACTCTAGTAATTCGACTGGTAGTGAAATAATATCATCTATATTTAGATACGTTCACCGAATTGGACACAATCACAAATATACGACACTTATAGTTCAATGGTTACTGTGCTTGACTGCGTATCAAAGGGTACGATTTGAAGGAAAATAAAATTTTAAAAATAATAACTTTCCACTCATATTTGAGTGTCTTCCTGTCTTTGTTTATAATTCATGGCACCCGTGCCACAACTATACAGTTCAATGGTATATGTAGTTGTAAAACTCAAAAAATAAATTCAAAATCAGGATATCTTCTCAAACATATTCACTGAAACTAATATTATGCATATAAATGACCATAGCAAAACGAAAATCGCCCACAAAATATTGGAGAAGGGACTCTTGTACTTATTAACTACTCCTAAACCTAACAGACTGGTGCAATGGCGGCGAGCTGAGATCACTAGGAAGGTAGGCATTAAGTACTGTATTCCAGTGCCACCGTAGGACCCTGTGAATTTAATTAGCACCCTAATATCCTCTAGGAAATAGGTCAGAAGTAAAGGAGGTACAACCGCAACAACAGGAAACACTAGTTTCCTCAACAAAAAATTGTAGGATTCTATCCGAGTGGTATCTAAGAACAGGCCTTGAAGGTTATTCCTTAGCGTTATAGCGATGATAGGGAAACTGGTAGACAGTGTGAACACTGGGAAGAGAGCTAGGAAATATTCGACCATTTCTAGGAAAATGTTTTCGTTGTCCGTCGGCACGAAGTTCAGGGTATACAGATCGTTGAGATTAGCGAATGCGAACGCGCCAGTGAATGCTAGAAGGAGATAGAAGATGCTTATGAGAGCGTAGTCTAGAGCGAGATGGAGGCCTAGTCGGCTTTTGCCGCGGATGGGACTGATAAGGCCTGGGAGGGAGTGATGACACATGAACGAGTAAACGCAGGTGCCAAAGAGTGTGGGCAGCCCCGTGAAGTCGAACGCTGGTGGATTTCCTTGCGGCCCGCGCCCGATCAGAAGGTGTATCGCCATCGATATCATTATGGCGAATGCTGTAACAAAAAAAATACAATGTTTGAAGAGTTATCAACCACTTTGGGAGTAGGACAAAGATAAAGACATATTATTGATTTGCAGTCTTGGTAGTAGCAGTAGTGAGTCATCTTGTAAACTTTCTAGAAACATTTTAAACAAAAGTGACCAAGTGTAATTGTAAATATTTTTTTATGACATTCCTACGTAATTTGCAATGTATTCAGTTCTATACAAAAAATGCATTACATATACATAATATATTTTCATCGATACCTCCAACGCGAAACAAAAAATTTAAAGCCTTAACAGTAGACACATCGTTATAAACACAAAGCTCAGTAGACCAACCAAATAAGATTCCATCTTGCACCTAAAAGATAATAACACCTAAAATTTTCATAAAAACAAGCATCACTCACCAAGCCACCGCATGCCCGTAGTAAACAACTGTAGGTACTTCGTCTTCTGCACGTTGAGGAAGACAAATGGGCCGGTGGCCGCGAAGAATGTGAGTAACGCCACTCGGTAGCAATCGAAGCGCGAGTACCCGTCAGGCTCCGAAGCAGACGTAGCGAAGCATGGTAAGGAGTCCAAATCTGTAGCATTTGTCATGTTCGCAGGTATTGGTGAACTGTTGACAAGGGTTTGACTTTTGAACCAATTTCAGTTTAAGAGTAGTAAATTACATACTTTACATAAATATGTAAAGAAAATATATTTTATTTTCTTTATTCTTTTTATTTTAGTTTATGTAGTATAATGTAGAGTAGATTCAAACTATTACATAATACAATAATATTTACTGGAATAAAATTAAAAAAGATGATTTTATTTAATGGATATAACACATTTTAAACAAGTTATAATTATTACAAGCGATAAAGCAAAGTCAATGCACTATTTTATGTTAAAAAGATAGATAGGATATTTATAGAAAAACAGAATACAAAACTACAAGGTTATCAGTTCACTTGTATAAATATTGCATGTCAGATATAGAAAACTGGCTGCTATGTATAAAATAAATAGCCAAATATACAAAGAACATACCGAGTAATACTAAACAGCCAAATGTGACCTACATTTTACAACCTACATTACAATCATTGTACTTTCTTGTTTAAAGTTCGTACTTACAATATGCATGACAAGAATAGCATAGAAATAGTAACTTAAGCGTCAAAAGGCGACCTAATTTATTGAACTCGCCGCCTAGATTTAGCATTCTTTGAATTTCTCATATGTTATTCAAGAAGTCATTCATAAGAAACACGACCTGAAGCTAATTAAATCTCGACTTTACATCAAGTCAGACATAATATAACTACATTACTTAGTTACTATGCTAAGCCAATGTAAGACTGCCAAAGGAAATTAAAGATTATTTATTATTGCATACAAACTATAATAGATAAACAATAAATAAGTTGACCTTTCATCTCCTAAAGTAAATGTATAAATAAAAATTCATATTGTATTTCTAAATCAAACTATATCAGTGTCAGAAGAAATGATTTTACTGTGAATTTTAACACAACATTATTTGTAAACCACTATAGTTATAATCAAAAGTTGATTCTAAAATAGTGCAGTCATCAATTTTTAATATGCTTTGGTATTTGTTTAGTATAATTTGCTTACATGATCTAAGCAAAATTATATAGGACATTACACATAGCTAATTTGCTTGCATTGGCATATTCTTGTATTTGCAAATTATATGCTATCCTAGCATGATACAGCAAAAATCAGTCTCAACTTACCATACAACGTCCATAATGGATTTAGCCACAGCAGCTGAATATATAGAAAGGTCTCCGTACAAATATACACAGAGAGTGCAGTAGAACATTGTTCTACCAGTCTTGTTCAAGAAGAGGTTGGCCATCTCGCCCAGTTCTACCCGTTTATCAAGGCTATAGTATCTTGAGGGTATAGAATCTCCACACACCAGAGGATCCTCCAATTCTCCTGCATGTTGTGATGTAGAAGGCTCCTCATCTGATTCATGGTCTTCAATCTGAAATAAATAAATTAGACAAATATTTTAATTTGGGCTATTAGATGTCCATTTATTGGGTGTATGAGTAGTTGAGTTGTTCATTGTACGTCTTTCTTCTCCCCAAAATGTGGATTCTTATTTTTACATATAAATGACTGCTAATTAGATATTTTACTTGCTACCATCCTCCTTTTAAAAATCAGCTCTAAAATGTTTATAGACTTACACTGACTAGTGTAAATGGACACCACCAGATGGTCTACATTACACATTATATACTTTTTATATACATTGAGCTGTACATTACTACTTACACTATTCCTCTTGATAAATTGAAGTCTCTTCCATTTGAACACGGCATTGGCACATGCCATGGTCTCTATCACATAAGTGGCATTCATAAAACTCATAAATGCCAGGAAGACCACGGATATAGTACTGAGACCCCATCCTGCTCTAGCAAACACTGCCGGGAGGGTCAGTGCACCCGTACCAACTATTAGGTTAAATATATACACTAGACCCACCTGAAAATTAATAATAATTATTACTAAAGTATATTTTGAAATTTAGGATAGTCTGTGTTGATTTAAAAAAAAAATTCACTGGAATAAAATTAAAAAAGATGTTTTTATTTCATGGTTATTTTACATACATAAAATTAATAATAATACATTTAAATAATAAATATAATATAAATTTTCGATTACAAGTATTCTATTAAACAGTTGTTTTTAAATTCAAATAATTGAAATAATTTCTTGTTTGATTGAAAACTTTTAATTGTTTAGAACTTTAAACAAAGAAATAGGATCTAACTTCTAAATCAATTAATTCTAACCACTTCCTAACTTGGACTAGCTTTCTAAAACAAAGAAATTCTTTTGTTCATCTCATAAGTTATTTCTGTATCATGTGGATCACCAAGATGTTATTGTATAGATAAAATACTACAAAAAATAAATAACGATAATAACTCTACATTATCTCATTTGATTTATATTTTAGATAAACTATTAATTAAGTATGTGTCCAAGATAAATATAGTTCACCTTTTATTTATGGTTTAAAATAATATTACAATACATAAGTAAACATTTAAACATATGGTCAATATAATGAAATGTATGTATTGTATGATAAAGGAATACATTTAAAAAATAATTATTATAAGTGATTTTTAGTCTTACCCATATAGAATACTGATCTCCTGCCTCTAATTCAGGCATTCTTAATGTTCTTACACTCCATACACGACGCATTTTACAGACTTAATGAACGACATTGCGCCGAACATTACGAATTATAACTGAATATTGAATGGCTATTTGTGATTCGTGATAAAAGAACCAACTTACACGTATCAACATTTATTTCAATTTCAATATTTTGTCAATAAAATCTTTGTTATGATTTTGTCATTTATGTTGACGTTGACAGGTTGACATATTATTATTATTATTATGACAATTTTATGATTTTGACACATTTAGTTTACAGACTGTTTAAGTAACAAAAAAGAATAAGACCATCATTATCTATCGTCTTTTACGCCAACGCCATACAAGGAAAAAAAAATCTATGGTCAGTTGCCATAACAAAAAAACTATAAGTTAAAGCAGTTTTATGTTACATGGAAATCTGTGATGGAAATCACTCTTATTCAATCAGTACTTTTTAACTGACCTTTATAATATGTATTTATAATAATACTTTGTTAATTAATACTTTATTGTTTTATACTCGATCGCTTAAATTGCAATTTATTTTTATTGCTATAATGGCGTTTATTAACGTTCAAATTATTCACATCAACAAACCTTTAACCAATTTCATATTGTAAATTCGTTTAACAATTATTATCACATGTTATAATACTATTTGTTAATTAGGTACTTAATTTTGTCTAGCTTTTTATCGTGTACGGGCTCCTCATACAATTTCTGGTTTATATGTTCATATTTCCCGATTGCTCATTGTATGTAGATGAGATGATATCAAATTTATTCCCGGTATATCCTTATAGGCTAGATTTTTCTTAATTATGCAGTTACCTGATATGAATAAGACAGAATAGTTTCATTGTAAAACACCTATATTTTCTTAAATAATTTATATTAACGGTAACGTATGGTACACCATAACAACATGCGTACACATACAATTAAAGGTATAATCTAGTCTAATAACAAGGATTAATATTTAGCGCTGGGCGGTCCTTTATTTGCCGTATCGTTCAAATGAAGAAGCGACCATTAGTACCCACTTAATTATAAACTACCTTTTGTTTTAGAGTTCGTGCCTCTAAATAACGAGAGAAGATCGAACATCAGATCGTCTCGTTTATTTTCAGGTAGCTTTTTAAGTTTTTTTGCAATCAACTTCCCAAAAATATCACATTCATCCTCCACTTCAGTTGTCTTTCGGTAAATAATATTGTTGACAGGAGGTGGAAGGTTGTAGCGATGACGACGAACAGATTTGTAAGATTGTGGTTTTTTCAGTACAGTCGTATGCTGTAATGTATCATTAGAATCATTTAAGTCAACAGACAAAATCTCTGAATTATCCATTACAATTTCTGGTTCCTCCTCAACTTCCTCAGCTTCCGTGTCTTGAACCTAAAATTAATAAATAAGAGATAAATAATAAACGTATCAAATGAAAAATTTAGCTTAGTTAAGCTAAGCTTAGCTTACCTAATTTCGGAGAAACATTAAAGTCACTATTACTATTGACCACGTTATTTTGTAGGTAAATTAGTTGTTTTTTTTGCATTGTTGCTTATACGTAGCTAAAAAACTTTGTGTATTTATTTAATTAAATACAGTGATAAAATATACATAATATACTATAAATATAATTGCTTAGTTTACATACATACATTTTCTGTCTGAGGTTTATGGTCTGTGACTTGTATTTGACAATAAGATACTGAATGAAAATCACAGCATTTAGTTCAGCATCCTAGTCTGTGATTAGTTCATTCATTCCAATTCATTCATTCATTTATAGTATCCTTATAGATAAGGACTATATATTTATTTATTTTTTAAATAGGACTATTTTTTTATTTTTTCTCTGCAGTACCAACATGATAATTCCATTTTCTCTCCTTTTTAAAATTCATAAAACTTCGTTGGAATTAATCATTAATTTATCCCTTTTTGTGTAATAAAATATATATT
>LGAG01001126.1:250324-264602 GCA_001278395.1 Lerema accius | reverse complement strand
CGACGAGCGCGGGCGGACTGAAGCAGCAGGACGCGTGGGCGGCGAAGCCCCGGCCCGCGCCCCCCGGCATCAAGTGGCCGCAGCACCACGTGAACGCGCGCGCCGTGCCCTCCTGGCAGGCCTCCAACTGGCTTCTCCTGAAGAACCTTACCGCTCAGGTTTGATTGTTTAACTTTCACTTTGAAATTTCACAACTTTTTTACTTTTCGGGGTTTTTTTTTTAGTTTATATAAACTTAACTACAATTTTGTTATGCCTAATGGCGGCGGCTGCGGCGACACATTCAGGGTGGTTAAACGCACTAATTTAGAACAAGCCTATTCACTCTGGACTTGAAGATACTGACATCATACTTGAACAGGAAACTTATCCAGTCCTAGACCTGTTAATGTCGTTTATAGTTTTTATTCATGATAAATGTACTAAGAATCAATTAGACTGGTGCGAGTCATCTTCTAAGCTGTGTTCTTGATCTGTTAACAGATTGACGGTTCAACCCTGAAGACCCTCTGCCTACAGCACGGTCCCCTGCAGAACTTCCACTTGTATCTGAACCAGGGACTCGCTCTCGCGCGCTATTCTTCACGTGAGGAGGCAGCTAAAGTAAGCATTGCGTTTATGTTTTTACGGTTTTTATATTGTGTCTATACTTTTGTGTGTTTTTTTTAATAGTAGAGATGATTTATTAAATTTATTAAAAAAAGGTAACATGTAGAGTCTGATAATATTTACAGTAAAAAATCACTGAGTGTTGTTTTCATTGGCTAAAAATGATTGCCTCACTTGATAAATAATACAGTTTAGTTAATATTTTTAACAAATAAATTGTGTATTGTATAACAGGCCCAGATGGCACTGAACAACTGCGTGCTGAGCAACACAACGATCTTCGCGGAGTCCCCGGCCGAGTCCGAGGTGCAGATGATCCTGCAGCACCTCGGCTCGGGCTCCGGTGGCGCCTGGCGGGCCTCCACCGCTCCCAGCTCTGGCAAGGTATGTTCACTGACACCTAGTTCCTAGTCACAACCTGTTAGAGTTGGATGTTGATGTTTTATAATTATTATGCACGTGTGGACATAAAGTAGTGCCTTTGAAGAAGAAATTTGCTTTGGAGAATGCATTCTTAAGTTGAGATCGATTTATAGATATGGGCGTATGTGATGTTTTAATATGAGCATGGTGTTCAGGACGGCTGGGGCGGGTTCCCGGGACTGTGGCCGGACCAGCACGACCAGCGCGCGACGCCCTCGTCGCTCAACTCGTTCCTGCCGCCCGACCTGCTCGGCGGAGAGTCCATCTGAACACCCGAACACCGCCCTAGCTTGACCACTGACGACTAACATTACGGTACGGCCGTCGGAAACACTCCGCGCTACTCTATATAGAATCTGTAGACGAGTATATATGTGTGTGTTAGGGTCAGTCGCCACCCTGAGGTGTCGTAGTTGTAATTACGCTTCGCCGTCCCCCCCTCCGGGGCCGGACTATTTTATTCGCCTAGTCAGATCGCGTCGGACGCACCGCGCCCGACATCCAACTGTCCACAACTATTATCTACTGTGTCGTAAGTGTTCATGTAGATTATTTAGTGTACATAAGAATTATACATATACAACGGCAGACATTTAATGTATCGAAAGGTTATACCTGTTGAGTATGTTAGGAGAAGGCGGCGCGGGCTCGCTCGAGTGAGACCCGCGCGGTCCCGCGTCGTCGCTTGCCGACCACTCGCGCGCCGGACGCCACTCGACCGGCACCTGACCGGCGCTGGACCGGCGCTGGACCGGCGCTAGCTATTCACGCTGACACCGGTGTCGAAGACGTTTCGGATTCCGGAGCCATCTTTCGTACTAATGCGTACAATACTAAAATTCCGGCTCCGATTCCGGTTCTTCTCCGTCTCGGATGGACGTGTTCCCGTGTGGCGTGGCGTCCGGCTCGCCGGCGCGTTTGAATTGTATTCGATGCGACCGCAGGCCCGAGGTCGCCCGGGCTCGCGGGAATCAACCAAATAATGTATGGTATCGGATAGAGTAGTTGCGTCGCGGGCTACCTCAGTCACTCGTCCCGTGGCCTTATTTTAGTCTGTATTTATTTGTTGCGCTCGCGGGCTGTTGCTGTTTCGCCCGTCGAGCTGTTGCGTTCCGTGTTTCTTTCGTGTTTTTTTTTTATTATTCTCGTTTTATCGATACCGTATCGTATTTTAAATTATTTATTCCGTTTCGAATTCTCGCTCGCGATGAGCCCTCGTTTTCCAGTAGTGATATTTTTATCAGCAATAAACGTAAGTGCATTTCGCCGATTAAAACGTTTTACGATTAGTTGTAATTTTTATGAGAGTAACAATAACAAAATTGTAAATGTATGAGATTGATTGGACGTGCATTCTTGTAGAGTTAATTCCTTTTAAGCCGTATAGTCTGAGTCGTCGTGCGGGCGGGCCGCCAGTCTTGCCGTATCGTAGGTGCGGGCCCCGCTCGGCTCGATTTCCCCAAATTTTTTCCAGTATTTGTGATTCAAGTGCCACTTTATGTTTAATATATGAAACGATTATTTAGATTATACGATTAATGTAAGGGTAACCTAATATATTAAATTGAAAAATTGTTTTATCATTTTATATAACGTACATTTGTGAGAAGTGTTATAGAGTACTATAATTGACAGTAATTTAAATATTACACTTTTGTGTATAGGTAAGGATAAAGTTCTAACTTAAATTTAGCCATATCAATATCTATTTAATAAAAGATTTGTGGTATTTTCTATAGGCTCAATTTGAAGGTTTCAAAGTGACATATGCTTTAGATATTCTGTTAATGATATACTTGTAGTCGTAGGTCTGTCGGTATTAAAACATGTAGGTGTAAGCGTAACATTAAGTCCTACGGTAGGTTTCTATAAGCATACTATTGATATTTAACGTCAACGATCGCACGTGTAAATGTTCGTTACGATGGAAAGTTTATTTACATTTTTATTTACTTTTTAATTTATCGATGGTGTGCCACAGAGATACTCTGCCAAAATATATCTTTACCAAGTATGGTCTCCAGCCCACTCAAAAAGCGAATGACTATGATAATAATTACTTACATGTATCTATTATATTCGAAGCATCTTCCAGTGATCTTACATTTAAACATACGATTGTAGTGGTAAGTTAGGTTATCGCTGTACCTAGTCGGCGGCTCTTCACAAATTAACAGTAAGTGATGCGGTGTGACAGTGCCCGTATCGCGCGTTCTAGTTGAATGTTTCGCAGTACGATGTGTTCATTTTTAGACAAAATTAGCATTTCATGTGTCGAACGATCCACCTATCGTTTGCATAATCAGTTGCCTTTTCTAATCGTTTTAGACTAATTAAATTAAAAAAATATATAAAAATAATAATCGTTTGCCGAGTGAAGTTGTCGTTTTGAGCCCCATCGCCTTTTAATGTTAGTTTTAGGGTAACGATCTGGAGTGTTGGCGCGACACGATCACGATTTAGTTTCGCCTATCCTGGGGCCATAGTCGACCTCGTCATGACGTATTTTGTTACGTGCCAAAGAGTGAGTATCAAAGATATGAACCGGTGTCTGGAACGAAAACGATCGGATATTATGCTTTTATACATATCTTCCAAATTAATTTGAAATTAGTTTGCAGTACGGGTTTAATTGATCTTAATGTTCCTATACGCCATTCGCGCGACGTCTACGGTAGGGCGCATGCGCGACAATAGTGCGATACAAACAAACAAACAGGCCAATGTCAATTCTATTGTTGTCGAGCTCAATTTACGTGAGGGTGTTTCTTTTTTAAACGATTTCGATAGAATTATGTAATTAAATTAAAACAAGTACGTTGTTTTATCTGATATTGTCTGTCCATTTCTGAACCTCGAAAATTCCTCATTCGCATTGCCTACTCGGACGATAAGTGAATTTAAATACAGCAATAAAGTCGTATTTAATTTTTATAAAAATTTTCCATTTTTAAATGTTAGACAAACCGAATAACGGAAGTATAATCCAGTGCCCTGTAGAATGTACTATGTCCAATAGATTAAAGACGGTTAGTCATGCCTTGAAAATTAGTCAGTTAACGTGTAATCTGTACTTAAATGATTATATTAATGTAAAGGGACATAATATAGGCGTTGTGGTGTTGTGGTGTATTGTCGCGGACTCTGTGTGGCGGTGCAGCAGGTTGTGACTAGCGCTGCACCGGCCCGCACTCCACTACGAGCGCGCCACGTGCAATTTACTCTGTGTTATTATTATGTTGTTGTATATTTATATCTTACACCTATACTCTTAATATGTATATATTGTGAAATTATATTCTTAAAAGATTTTATAATACGCTTCACGCTTTCACTTCTTAACATTTTTTCGTAACTCGTTTCTGTTATCTAGAATAAATTTACGTACCTAAAAGTAATTATAATAATTATCATAGTGTTAACGTAAGTGATGATAAAAAAATACAAAAAAAAAACAAAAAAAGAGAAAAAGAATGGAAAAGTAATTAAAAGTAACCAATGATTGTGCCTCAATGAACTGTGGTACGTTACCGTAACCGATGGCAGGTGAAATGGTTTGTTTCTGAAGAGGATAATGAACTGTGCGTTAGGCGCCGTCCGCACTAGCTACACGGTATTAGGCTGCGAGCGGCGGGGCCCGCGCCACGCCTTGTAATCTTTAATGAGCTTAGCTACGTTTTATTTTTATTATAAGTGTTATGTCATCAATCAACATTATAATATATCCTATATATACATGCCTGAATGTAAATATTTTTATCTATTTATTTGAATTTTTCATGAAGTTTACCGACTTACCGAATTAACGTTAACGTTAGGTTGCTTTCCGTTGTCCATAACACTTCATGCCAAAGTCGATGTCTATTGCCATGATCGAACACATCTCCTAGATCTCTGACATCACAACAAACTATTGATCGTACAAATGGAGCCATTTATTAGGACGGCCGTTGCGGGCCGCGACTATCCAAGCTGCTCAGGTGTATTTTAGCTCAAGTATTCACTAGTAGTTTGCTCATAATGTTGTTGTTTATTTTTATTATTATTATTATGATTTTTCTTTATATATATTTATATTATATTTAACTAACACTACTCCTTAGTGCGGGATTAAAATTAAATCGTTCTATTTCTCCAATGATTAGCTTTTATTTTTTAAAATTTATGGACCACAGCTAAGTGTTGCATCGTGTTCGCATAATCTATACCGCCTTTGATGCATGGCGTTTTTTAATTTATCGCCTTGTCGTATTAATAATTTTGTTTTTGTAAAATGTTGCTACTTGTTCGGTAAGATAGCAGACACGTTGACTGTGTGACAGCTAGCGTTGTGCGTTGTGCAAGTGAGCGACGCGTCGGCGACGCAATCTCGGCGGCCGGTGATCTATTCCTATGGTACACTCGTGTAGGGACCAATACTTACGAATACCGAATATATTGCTTAACGAACGTCCATCGCTCCTAACGTACT
This sequence comes from Lerema accius, assembly GCA_001278395.1. Lineage (NCBI taxonomy): Eukaryota > Metazoa > Arthropoda > Insecta > Lepidoptera > Hesperiidae > Lerema > Lerema accius. Next base: position 259,099 of record LGAG01001126.1, on the reverse strand, counting down.
CGATTCATACTAAAAGACATTCATGTTTCCATTAAAAGCGCATAACGACAGCGGCGGCCGAACGGCGCGTTGTCTAGTGATAGTGTACAATGTTCTCGAGGGCCTTTTTAATTTGATAAGATTAAAAGTTTCGCTTGTTGTCTTTGTTTATTATATATTTTTGTACGTTGACGTTACGTCCTAATACAATAGAAGCACATTAGGTGATATCTACAAAGAAACTAGTCTTCCTTATTTACGAGGGACAGCGGCGAAAAGACGGCGACGTCCGCACAAGAGGCAATCATTCCTCTAGTCTTGTTACGTGGTGCGATTAAGAGAATACCAAATATAAAATAACGAAGGCTTTGACGTAGTGTGTAGGAGGTAGACGATAGATCGGCCGAGCAGCTTGGACCCTGTCAAATATTACAAGGTAACGGTTGGGTAGTATTATTATAATGCATTTATTTCTCTTTTGTCATAGTCACTCAAGAATATATTTAATTAATTGAGCTAATGCCTAATTGGATATCAGAGTTTATTTAGGATGTTTCATATTTTACATTTTAGTGTTTAAATATCTGAAATTTACCTTAATTATAGTAAATGGATTTTTGTATTATTGGTATATAGCTGTAAGTCAAAGGGTGTTCTTGATAAACACAACTGAATAATACAAAATAATAAAAAAAATGTACTGAGTGACTTTACGTGTAAACAGAGGGCCATTGAATTAAAATGTCGTACTAAGCTAAATTCTCTATGTGGTAATTTAAATAAATGTGATCGCTAAAATATTTTTAACTGCTATATGTATAGTTATCATAGATCAGTAAGTCAGGATGGAACCGTTGGCTCCGTGAGCGCCGCATTGGAACGTACAACGCGCGTTGACAACACGAGCGCGTACGTTACGTCCGTACGTAAGTACGTACGTACGTGTACGCATTGTACGCTCGACGCTTATACGGTTACTTGTATCGTTTCTGTAGTTACGAATGCCCCGCATTAGAGCTTGCAGTGTCTCCGATATGAAGATAATGCGGCGTAATAACGGAAACGAACAATTAACACCCAAACAACCTCGTGTTGTGGCACGTCACTCGCGGAATCCTTTTGGAACGAGAATATAACAAACACAAGTTGCATTTGATTCGTTCTCTCGTTATATAGAGTTTTATGTATGTGTATGTATGTGTATCAAGGCCAACCCCCCACCAACAGTTAATTGATGCAGTAGACTCCATACTGCTCGCTAACTACACAAGACACTGCTTCTCTAGTCTCTCTCGCATTCGAACATCGCTTTAAACGAGCTTTCGTTATCGAGCATAATTTATTATCATATCCTAATATGAACCTAGTTATTATTCGTATTATTCTTTCATTAGATCTCTGTTGTACCTGTGTGAAGTTTATGTTCATTGTACTGTAAGAGAACTGAACTGGTCTCGACGTTCGTGCTTGACATACGTAATAACGTAGATCCTAACGACCAAACTTGATAATGTTCCACTAAACTTAACTATACGAACCTCTCAGTATGGCGGCGCACTATTGTGCCGGCGTCTAAAGCGAAAATACTCTGCGGTCTTAAATTAGTCACTTGTGTACCTTGATCGTACTTGTACTTGAATAATAATGACCTATGTAAGGAACGATTAATTCAATTCTGGAATATACTTAATTTAAATTTTGACAGACTGATAGCTGTGATTAAGAAAATATTTTTAATATTATCCAGTGAGTCGGATGAGAATATTTATTTTGTTAGTGGTTTCCTACTGCCAGCGATCGGCGGCGGCGAGACGAACCGCTTCGCGTATTTTATATGTTAGTGTACCGTAACGGTGTAGTGCTGGAGGGAGCAGGCGCGACCGCGGCTGCTAGACGAACAATATATCAGTCAGTCCAGCCGACAGCCGAGTGACATGACATCCAACTTCTGTACGTACAGAGACTGATATCGATATAGACTACCATACCACCGATGTCATCTGAAATTTTTATTTTATTAAACATTGATCTTAAACGTTGCATATCGTCTAACATTTCTAATTCGAATGATTTTTTTCTATTCATATCCGTAATTCCGGTTATTGTGTTAGGTTTTGGTATTTATTAAAAAAAATAAACTTATGTTATCATTATTGTGTAATATTAATAATAATTGTGGACTTAATCGATGCCTATAGTATTGTAGTGAGTTACATCTCTAAAGTAATAACGATTGGCGCTGTTTTATAAATAATAAAATATATTTTTCGGTACCACCTTTGAGTTAAAGTACAACGTAGTTTATAAAGCGTGTTTCAGTGACTATAATGTGTAGCGATGTCAGGATAATGCTATTCGATAAGTTAGTGTAGATGTAAGCTGTCTCGTCTCATTACACCGATAAAATATTAACTCTCCTTGATATACTTATTGGACCTGTATTGTAATAGGCAAATACTACATTTTTCATACGATATCAATAGGCTAAATATAATAATAATTATTATTATAAAGATTTTTTCTGTGTCTAATCTCTGTGATGGGAAAATTTAATTCTAAAAACGTAGTATTAACTGTCAATGGAACAGGTACCAATATTATCTGGCGTGTTGCATGTTGTTGTCGACTGCTAATGAATATTCTCATGACTAAAATTCTCATACGCGCAAGAAAGCAATCTCCATTTTATAAGTAGAAGTACGTACCTGTTTCATTGTGAGATGAAAAAAAAGTTGAACTTTTCAGTCTTTGCGCGCAAAGGGTTGTGTATTAATTTTTATGTAGTACAAATGTGTTCGCAATTTGATTGCTGCTGTAGTGTTCCTTATGTTCTTGTGTATTCGGCATTTATTTGAAACTCGTATATTAACAATCTCTAAAACTGTGTAAACGTGAAATGTCACCATGTGTGCATATGCGTGTGTGATTCCGAAGCCTCAGTGAGCCATTTGTTGACGTATGTTATGTTTGGTCGGGAGTGGCGACGGCGGTGAGGCCGTACTATATAGCGTGCATTTGTGGTGGCGCCACCGTCGCCACTCGAAGCCGCGCCCCAGCCTCGCGTACCAAATAAGAGAAGCAGTCGTCGGACGCATCGCGACGGCATTTCACGTTCTATATCTATATTACCTCGTTCAGTAACCTCACTTTGTAATCAGACGTTATATTTATCGCCTATCCGTACTTACCAAACGCACTGCACTGTTATTTGGTACACCCACCCCGTACTATATTAACGTTTCTTTAAGTTATTTTGTAAGATATATCATGAATTATATCGGCGTATCGAATAGTTGATATATTTTATTGTTATTTTTCTGAAACTACATTAAAGCAATGTATTTTACAAACAAAGCAGGAGAACAATAATTATTATGTAAGTGTAACAGTTAGTGAATTTAAGTGTGCTATTTTCCATTCCAGAACTCAACGATATCAATGTTCTTGTAATACTTATGTTCGGGTTTTAAAAAGATGTTATTATTGTATAATTAAACTAAACCTTATGTGATTGAAATGCAATGTTTAGAAGTATTTTATTCTTTATTTTTTACCATTAATAATAGTTAGTAGAAGATCTATTTGAGAGTCTAATGTATCAATTATTTGTAAAGTTGGCTGTAACTAATTAGAAAGTTACAATAAGTAGAAATATTTTAATATAAAACATTTGGAACAGATTTTATGTAGATGACAAATAGTTGTTTTGATCATTATGTGAAGTGTTGTATTGTATAGTATATCGTATAGTAAGAGTATGGAGTACAGTACATGGGTACGTTAGCGCAATGTGTACGCACAACGGTGAGGCCGGTCGAGAGTGGAGCGCGCGTCGTGCGCCATGCCATGCGTCGTGCGCCGCGCCATGCGCCGCACGCCATGCCATGCGCCGCGCGCCGTGCCATGCGTCATCCGCCGTCTCGCTCTCGACCGTATACCCTCGACTCTCACTGCACAGCACTGCTAGGCTAATTCAGTTATCGCGTAAGGATATTTTTCTTACATTTCATAAGTAATGTTTATAGTATAGGCAATAAATAATGTTTAACAAAAAGTCCCTATGTAATCGAACTGATGACAGAAACATATGTTATATTTGTGGCCTCTTTATGAATAAGATCTAAGTTACATGTTTAAAGAAAATTAATTTTGCTATGCACATAAATGATACTCAATTAATTGCCAAAAAGTTATATGTATATTCATAGTTCAACAATATTTCTTTTGGGCATATTTACTTTGAATTTATGCAAAACTTAGATTATGAGTAAGTAGGTTGTAGATTATATGTAGAGTGAATGCATAATTATATAATATATCTATATATTTAAACTAAGGTGAATTTGCGATGTATCAATTTCTTGTATTGTTCATAAGTTTAGATAATAAATGGGTTTAGCCATACTTCGGCTGGTTTGATATGTATGTTATCTGATTAATTGTAAAAAAATAAAAAAAAATATAACTTGTGTGTTTTTATTTACCAAACAACTTTCTGTCCTTTACAGATGTAGATATTTTTTTTAAATAATACACTACACATTGTGTTTCGAATATTATATTTACAAAACATGAGTTAACAATAGAGTAAAAATATCTACTTCACGATAGTAATGTCAACTTATTTAAAGATTATTTAATAAACTATTTTACAATATGCATAAAAGTTACAATTTTATTATAATATCTAATTACCTACTAAATGGTTATGACTGAAATTCTTATCAAAAAGTCTAATTATAATGCACGAATTTTAATTTTTAAATCGATAGTTAGATAATAAAAATGGATACATTTTACAACGGTAATAATAATAATTAATGTACACACCCACGGACAAGAATCGAGGCACGTTGCATTTTTTCTGACATAATTTAAGATTCTATTATAACGTTCTAACGTTTAGTTTCTATATCAGACAAATGTTTAGTATGACTCGAAATGTCCGAGAGGGTATAAATTATTATTATTATTAATTATTTATTATTATAAAATTATTTATAATAATTCATTATTATTTTACGGTGGATCTTTAACGCCGAACACTTTTAAATAATTTAAAAAAAGTTTCGTTTATAGCAAGGCGTCGGCATCGACAACTTACGATTTCCGATGTGAGCCCTCGAAGGGCACGCAAGCTTATCATTTCTCTATATAAGCGAGCAGCAACTTACGAATTATGTTTAGTAAGCTCGTTTAAGTGAAACGATTAAAACGTCGTCCGAAGCTCCGAAAGCTTACGAGAGCTCATTAAATTTTGCGAAGCGAACCGATTAATTTTCTGGCTATAATACCAGGCTATAAAATGTTTAATACTTGAGATTACTTTTGACTTTCAATAGTACCTAAATAATGACTGTAAATAGGTATTTTGATAAAAGGTTAGCACTGTTACATAATTTAAACGGTTACATACCTACTCTTTGGTACCTTTCTGTTTTAATTTGGGATCATATTTGAAAGGCCTAAATATTTATTACTGCAAACTTCCCATAATTTTTACTTTTTACTATGATGCAAATAGTCACAAGTTTTTATTATAGTTCGGAATGGAAATGGATTTTAGTACTTTACAGATGTCCGAGTAGAAACAAGGATTTGAAATATTAACGCACAATATGTATACCTATATCGTTATTAACTAACTTTATTCATTAAAATGTTATTAAGCTATACAAGATGTATTTACCTAATTAAGCAGAAGGCGGTTAATGCTAAAAGCATTATCTGCCAGTCGAACAATAAAAAGTATAAACTAGATAAAGTTTTAACATTAAAAACTTACGTCTACTACTATTTAATACATAGAACTGAAATAGATACGCAGATATATCTAAATCAGTCAATAAATACAATTTAATTCTAGAATTAGACCGACGATGGTTTGAAATAAAATCTAGCAGTGTAAAAGGTTATTATGATCTAATATTTGGCGTTGTACTGGCCTAGCAACAGTAGTCTATTTACTGCTATCTGGATTCTTCTGGAGTGGGGTCCAGAGCGACGAAAAGATGCTTATACCAGAAATCCACGGTCTTATCCCATGCGCTGAGGGTTGCCGAGTCTAAATGCAGTACTTCGATGAACATTGTTACTATCACCTTTTTGAGTTCCTGCCAACAAAGTAATAGGTTAGGCACAGATTAAAAAAAAGAATAGACGGAGCCATCCAGAAGAATGATAAACGTAACTATGGAGCCGCTCGACTGTATGAAACCGGAAGCTCGGTAGTATACGACGAGCGAGTGACAGATTTTTGATCGTCACTTATTTAGTCGCAATTATATACGACCGCTCTGTCTATTCTTTTTATAGGTCTATGGAGGTTAGGTTAGATTAAAAGTAATAAATAAAGATTGGAACCGAAATTAGGTACTGTCCCTGTTTTACGCGTTTTTTTCGAATATTGGTTTATTTGAGATGTGAAGTTTATACTTATTAGAAGTTTTCTTATTACTCCGTTTATACCTACACATCACTAAGTTCCGAAAATGGCGTGTAAATAATACAGTGAAATTAAATTGATTAAACATAATTTACACGTTAATAGTAAACTAAACTAACCAAAGTGTAAATTCCCCTGAAAATGCCTAGGTTAATAACTCTCCAATCTCTACATGTTGCTCGTATTCTACATAGGGTCGTGTTAATGAGTTTTCCGAGGCAGTCTGCCGCGCAGACTCTCACAGGTAAGCCACGTGTCTCTACGTGCCACTAATAGGTCTCTACAGCTTTACATTCTACGAGTATATCTCTAGTGGCGTATAGATTTACCGACCTAACGTTCTGAATCCCGCAAGACTCAAGTAGAGGCGGATAATAATCATGTTAGAATATGTGGATTGTTCTTGGATATTCAAATCAAATTATTTTATAACTTCTTAACATAAATAATTAAGCTTTGAGATTTTTTTAACAAACTTTATTTACTCGCAAGTTTTTATATTATTTTGAATGCATACATTTTTTATGCAATAGCGCCAGTGTAAGGTCTTTCGGTCGTATGTAGGTTTATTTAATTATTGTTTTTTGTTTTTCATGATTAGGTAGTAGCATCATTTGAAGCAAAGTAGGTAAATAATTTATCAGGTAAATACTTACAAGAAACTGCTGCGTACTTATATTCCGTTTATGATGCGACTCTCCAACCTTGTTCATCATGACGGCAACCACTTCCGGTTGATGTAGGTTGATGACGGCCAGGTTGAGCGCGGTCATCAGGTTGATCACATGGGCTTTGTACTGGGTACTGTTTACGTATTCTTCTTCAGGCAGTTTTCGAACCATTTTGAAGAATTCTTTGGTTTCCGGGTATGTTCTAAATAGCCTGAAAAGAGGTGTGGAGAGGAATTTTAATTGTTTGTTACAATTTGTGAATAGATAGAAGATAGGTATAGTTAAGTTTTAATAGTAATTGCTTGAAACAAATGCCACACGAATTAGCTTAAAAACCAGGATATTCCGCAGGTATATTGTCAAAATACCAACTAAATTGTAGAGATCGCAATATTACCTGAACGGAACATGATTTTGCAGATTTTAAGTAACAAAGGTCAAATTAGAATCGTCCTTTAATTGAGCTCTTAATAAAGGAAGTTATTTAACGGTAATCTTAACCGTGATATGATACACTTCAATTACCTTGAAGGTCGATGCATTACGTTTATATGTAGGTATGTTTTTATTCATTATATTAATGAATTAATTATGATTTTAATTACTTAACTTAAAGAGTTATCAATCTCATTTAAATGGCTGTGGCATGCCGTGGCTCATCTGTTTCATAAATAAATTATTTTCAGGAATAGGTATCATTACGCACACTCAAATTATGCTGAACGAAGTTGACATAGGTACCTACCTATCTATCTTGTAGTAAGATTGATATACCTACCCAAGAAAAAGAGAAATGATAGTAGTGATATCGACCTCTCCTACGTATATTATTGTAACCCACAAAATTGCATTTCTACTTTTTTTTCCATTAATCATCTTAATAATGTGTTTTATTTTAGTTTAGCTAAAAACATTGGTAAATTTATCTATTTAATTACGTCACTTAGCATGCATTTTAGGTCTAGCATCGTCTTCTATCGGTCTGGTAGGCGTTACCTTTTCAATATCTCAGTTCCGTTAGCAACACAGTCTGCATACACAGGAGCCCAGGACTTCTGGACGGCGTACACCTCTCGACGAGTGAGGCCAGAGAACGGATGTGGTGTATCTGGGTCGCCGCCCCACAACAAGTAGCTGATCCAACCGCCCATTGTCTGTGAACCAAGAGAACAACTCTTTAGTAAGCACGCAGCACGCACTAGTTAGCCAAAATATGTGTATAAGGAATTCGTGACAGTGTCTATTTAGAAAACATGTGACTGTGAGTTTTACTTTAATAAAAAATATTTGCTAGATTTGGCGGGGGCACTGCCGTGCCCTCAGATATATTGCACGTAATTTAAATGAAATTTAGCTTTTTGCATTTCGATTCTTTTGCAGCTGAGACATAAAAACGGATTTTTACACATTCTTAAAGACGTGACAGAGTAGTTGGGTTAAGTCCGATGACTTAGCAAGTAATTGAAATAACAACATAATTAGAATTACACGTGTAATCAATTAAAAACAAAGTTGACACGCAGCGTACCCATTGCCTAAGTAGGTATCCTTTTTAATTCCTTGCATAAAATTTTGCATTCCAAGCATAGCATTTTGTTACCATAACAAAGTAGAGCATAAAAAACTAACAATTTATCCTCAAAATGATCGTACTTTTTAACCGACTTCAAAAAAAGGAGG
>LGAG01001126.1:213745-239552 GCA_001278395.1 Lerema accius | reverse complement strand
TAAACAAGCAGTTATAAACAGTCGTCATTCGTCACTTGTCACTTAACGATAAATAGGTACGTAAATGTAGCTCCAAATATAAATAAGTAAATAGAGAATCAAGTAATTGTTCTGGATAGCTCTTCGCTAAGATTCTATGATGATAGATATGCAAGGTATGTTTGAAATATCTCTTAGGTTGTAGATCAAGAGTGATGCAAATTCAAATAGCCAAGAAGTGTTTAATATCTATGCCTTCAACTTGGATGAAATCTTACACACAAAAAACTGTATAGCAACGAACACAGAACCGTCCCCACGCCGATTAATAATTCAGCCATCTAAGGCAACAGTATTCCCGTAATAAGGTCTTCGCTTTGACATCGATTGCAATATTAAATATGCAATATATCTGTGACAGACTGAAACCACCCTGCTTAATTCATGGTAATAACAGACTCGTCGTATCCACTTGAAAATGAGATGGGTTACACTCAATTCATATTTTCAGCTAACTGCATAAAAGAAATAGTTACTTACTTCAGCTACATTCAACCAGCAAAAGACACTTTATTTACTACTTTATGATGTTACAGTTCACGTGGTTTACGATTTTTATTAACCCAACGTTTGTACGTACTTTTTGTCACTTAATAAACACTGCGCTGTTATAATAGGGTCTCTAGAGTCCGCGTTGTAGAAAAACAATTACACGTGTAAAATCGCGAGTGTGTAAACAATTTGTGGTGTATTTTTTAAAGTTTTACCGCGTCAAATCACGTGTGGGAAGGTGTTGTATTTGGACACGTGCGTTTTTGCCGAACGGTGGCGAGTTACTGACAGATTTCAGTTGTTTACAACGCTCGCCCCGCCCGCCTCAAACCTCGATTGTACTCGAGTAAGCACGTCGCGATCCCTTTTGACTTCCAAGTTTTCAGCCGTAGAGACATTGAACTTAGCGAGCTTAAGTCGTTAAGCTTTCAGTCGAGTGCTTGAAATGACGTTTTACGTGAGAAGAGAATTTAATATCGGCCAAAATGCCTCATTTACGTGCATTTGAGGATGTATAACAGCATATTCGATTTAAAAAAACTGTATCAGGGTAGGTAAAATTAAATTTTGTAAATTAAAAAACTTGCAATGTTCCTTATGATATTTAGGTTAATTTGATGTGTAAGAGTCAACAAATTAATGACAAAATTACAATTAATTGGAGAACTCTATCCGAACTCGGCTTCAAGATTTAATTTTAAGGTGTTTAAACAGTACCTATTATTATGGCAATGTGGTATAACTATGGGACATTAGGAAAAGTATATTAAGTTAATTTAAATGAATACGTGTCGGTAAAATAACACGCAAACGATGTATTATATATGTTTTCTTTGACATACTTTACTTCCTCTGGTTTTCCCTACACCTTAATGTTTTTAATTACCCAAATCAAGTATGTTTCCAAACTGCAAGTGTGAATCATTTAGTCATTTCGTGACGCACTTGTGAAACTTTTATTACTCACTCATGTTTTGTTGAAATGCAAATTTTGTTTTCTTGCTTTTAGAACAAGTTTTTGTTTATTTCAAAATGTCATTGGAGTTGTAGGTATGTACAATTTACTACGAGTAAAACGTAGAACTTATTTTAACTGAATCATTATGCAAAGAATTTCGGTTAATACATGTTAGAATTTGCTGGGATATAAAAGCGAAATTGTACATAACATTTATTGAAATGTGAGCATTATTCTAGAAATTATTGATCATCCCCCCATCAACCAAAGTAAACAAAATTTTTACTCTTACTTACTCTATTTTCAAATTAAAGTATAATCTCTCTCTACAAAACTATTACGCTCTCTTTTTTTTCAAATAAAGGAATACAAATACTTTCTTGGATCTTTCCCTAGGATCTAAATGGCTGCTCAGGTTAATGTTAATCATTAAACAAAATTATATCCCTTTGGGGTCAACGAATAGAACACATTCTTCTGCATATTCTATTTGTTCAAATTATGGCTGTCATTTGTCCGGATTTTTCTGAATTTGTTCTAGTGGGCCTAATTTTTACGACGCATAAGTGTCCGGAAAATGCAGGTCAAATAAAAAATAAGCAAAAAAAATAAAATAAATTCGAGTTAAATCTAACATTCCTAAGGGTCTCTGAGCAAAACTAAGGATAAATGCAAGAAGAGACAGATAACAGACAAGTGGAAACTTTAATGGTTACGAATTTGCTACTGAATGCCGCATGTATACGAAAAGTATGTTTTTTTTCATTGCACATTTTCTTTTAAATGACCCGAAAAAAAAAATATTTTGGTTAGTGTCCGGGGTTTGCAAAATATTTGACAGCCCTATGCATACTCTATAGATTATACCAACATTAATTATGCTAATAACAACTCAACCACTATTATTTATTAATGTTAAAAACATTATTATTCTACGCAGATAATACGATCGTGATTAGATTAAACGATGGGCTTATGTTTACGAATAAAATGCTTACTACGTTTTAGTAATATAACGTAATATCCTTGTATTTTTTTGTCCACGAATTAGATTATTGTACGTAACGGTGGTTCTTTGGCCTAATGATTGTCGTCGAAGGAGGGGTCCTATGTTCGATTCCCGGCCAAACCGGTGAAACTTAGATATTTTTACAGAGCGTCTGCTATAGTTTAAACTTTTAAAGAGTCTAGAAATATGGATGCCTAGGTCTCAGACCAAAAAAATTTAATAGAGTCAACAAAAAGGTGAGGTAATTTATTTTCTTTTTTTTACGACCCGAGCACGGTCTGCCAAGCAATGTGCCTACAAGGAAATGTTATCATTTGTCATAAGCGTTATGTTTTTTCTTAACCACGCTTTTTTCCGAAGACTGCGTCTATAAATTTTTTGTAGTATATTTGAAAAACTATCAATAAGTTAAAAAAACTACTGACGACTGAAAAATCACAAAAAATTATGAAAGTCATTAGAAGCAAATAGAAGCATGCTAGAGCCGCGTTTAGGTTATACAGCGAACGTCTGTCAACATATATTTTATGGCATCATTAAAATTCCGGCAGTGATTGACAGTTTAGCACACAATACGCCCCGTGCACAGACAATGGATCGTTAAGGATCCTTATCGTCGATTAGCCAATTACAGCTATTTGCTACTAGAATTCAATTAGCGATTGTTTCGCCTGCAGTGAATGCAGTCGAGTGAACACTGCACATGCCATATTGATATGAAGAGGTGCGTAGGTTGTATTCTGTTACAGAGTAGCTTCTGTGTAGAGATATTGACGTGTTGTTAAACTTATACATGGAGTGATTTTGTATCAATTTTTGGACTAATGTGAAATGTTTTTCTCGTTATTGTCTATAAGTCGTTAGCACCCGATTAATATAACAGCAGTGTGTACAAGGCAGAAAAGAAGATAATTAAGTATTATCTACTTTACCATACGTTTGATTGATATATGTATAGCAAACATTATTATACTGAAAGCCGAGAGAGATTATACTGAAGGTATACATATCGTTTTTAGTTTGACTTAATTAGCTATTTCGGATTTTAACCATAAACTGGGTTCTAATTAAAAAATAATAATAAACAGAAACAATAATGGTGTTCTCGGGAACATAAAACGTGTACCTACTGGACTGTAAGGTCGTAATAAGATGCTATCATTGAATCATATAACATATTGAAATGACCGACATTGATAGATGGTACTTTGTCAGTCTATTCATCTATGTTAAGATTTCAAGTTTGAAATCCATTCAGACCTTACCTTCAACTGACGGCTTAGAAATACATAACGATTATATACATAGCTATAACATTGAGATAATTCTCTTATACTTATTACTTAGAAATAACATATAAAAGGACTAAATTATAGTTGATTTTAAATAACAATATTAGTTTTGGTTTAATATACCTATCTACCTATGTTATATTTATTAATATGTTAGTAATAATGTAATGTAGTGAATAAGTTTATCAATTAATTTCGTAGGTTAGACATTCAATAAATAATTGACTTTTCTTTTTTAAATATCATAGTTTAAGTAGCGTACAAAAATTGTCTCATTTTATTACACAATAACAAATTTATTATTTTTAATGCCTGCCATTTTTACTCTGTGTTTTTTACTTTAGTACAATGCAACGGATACTTAAGTGAGCCGCCTTATTAGGGCAGGAAAACATATTCGTTTATTATGGGAGTGATCTAGGCTATATATTTTTTATATCGTCGCCCTAACCCGCAAAAATATTTTTTTTTATTAATTTTTACTTGTTTGCGTTACAGTGTTTTAAGGTAGAGCATTGACACATTTTTTTTTATTACTCATTTATTTTTTCTTAACCAAACACGCGCAATAATTTATTATTTTAATCAATTCTTCGTTGTGTATGCTTTATATTATTTCAAAGGTGTTGTGGTTTAACTGTCGGTGTGGGTATGAGGCTTTACTTCTTCAGGTAAGGCTTTAAATATGCAAGAGGTTGAATTATGCATTTGGGGTCATGCGTGCGAAGGCACGTCGGATCTCCACTCAGTGATCTTGTAGAAAGGGTTACATGATTAATATTACTTGAATCACATATTATATTTTTACAATATTAATATGATAACTTGGATACTTTATAGTACCGATATATGCCTTATAGTTCTTAATAGTTATAATTGTTTGTTATTCCCATTAAATTGAAATGTGTTTAAGAAAAATCATTTAAATTTATAACCATTAAAATTTCCTGTAGGTACTTATTTATAAAAAAAATATTTTCATGAATAATTTCTTTTATCTTTTTATAGTATTAATTTTACATGGCTTGTTTTTTTTTTACTCCTAAACTGATTTCACGATTCGATTGGCGTGTCAAATAAAAATCAAAATGAATTTGACCGATTAGGTGGAATTAAACAATTATTACTGAATATTTTTTTATTGTATTTTACCAAAAATACCTACATCAGAATCTACATTAAATATAATACATACGTATCTAAACAGTTACGTAAACTTCATCAAAAAACAAATATAAGTAGATTAAATGTAAAAATGTCGTATAAGCTGCCATATACTTATAGTACTTAAATTTTTATTTTGATAAATAACAATAGTCAACAATATAAATAATTAACAATAAATATAAGTCAAGTGATTAAAAATTATTCTGGCTATAACATGAGTAGATACTCGTAATTATAGACAAAAGGACAGGAGTAAATATCTTAGTTTTTTTTCCTACTAAAAATAGAGCGATAGAGTATGAGAGTATTATATAATATAGTAGGAAAGTACATAGCAGAAAAGTACATATTTTAACAAATTAATCATCCTATCGCTTTATAAAGTTTATTTTTTCTGTTTTAGCATGTCTCTGTACATAAATATAACTGACTCTACCTATATTTCTAGTGCCATATTTAAAAATACTATAACGTATTTTCATACGAATCTTATTTTAACAATACAAGTTTTTAAAGTAAAGTCATTTTGAAATGATGAAGATTAAAAATATAATGCCGGAAAACGGGTAGTTAACAATAATAAGTTTTTCAGATATTCACATAAAAAAAATCTTACCAAATAGGCGAGAAATAGTTACTAAGGTAAATCTATTAGAAATCTTAGTTAATTTTATTGCATTCGTATAACATACTGGTGGAATATTTATCTTGTTTCATTAGTATCTTGCATGGTTTCGAATATGTGTTTATACCAGAAGTCTACGGTCTTTCCCCATGCACTGAGACCGGCTCCGTCCAAGTGGAGTACTTCTATGAACATCCTGACTATTACCTTCTTTAGATCCTGTAGGAAAAATAAATTGTATGTAGTTTTACTGCTAAAGATGGCATTTTGGCAAGTTTTCCGTCATTGGCGTTTTATTAAGTGAGTAGAACAAAAAGTTACACTGTGTGACGTCATTACCATGGATGCCAAAAACAGGCAAAGCATGTCTACGTTATGGGTGCTATGGGTGTCTACCCAGACCGAGACAGTAATTTAAATTGGCATTATTAATGGGTTGAGGGTAACGATATTATAAATTCTCACATGAAAGTTTTGCTGCGGTATCTTTCTCCGGTGATGAGATTCGCCGAGCTTGTTCATCATCACCGCAACCACCTCTGGTTGATGCAGGTTGTTCACCGCGAGAGTGAGAGAAGACATTAAATTCACCACATGCGCCTTGAACTGGATATTATTAGCGAACTCCTCTTCGGGAATGTTTTTAATCATTTTGAAAAATTCTTTCGCGCCTGGATACGCACGGAAGAATCTGGAAGCAAAATTGGTTTGTTTAGTGTAGTTTACCTAAGTTCTAATTATTATTGTCTAAGGTTCTTTATATAGCAGTTGGTTGTTGTGTGAAACTTTGGAAGCGAAATAATTAGATTGTCTTCGTCTAAAAACATAAATTTCTTTCTTTTATTCTACTCATTCCATAAAATCAGTCGAAAAAATGTTTGTTGAACTTTAATATTTATGGAATCAAATCGATAAGAGGAGTAACCCTACCGCCATCTTTGGGTCAAAGGAGTAAGTGAGTAATCAAACGTTATTTTAATTTTATGTGTAATCGAGATCACGTTTTACGACTCTGAAGATTAGTTTAATCGTCTTTAATCACTTCACCTGTTTTATGGCTAACGAAATCTGTTTTTGATCGAAACTGGAGATGAATGGGCACTGAAGCTGTTAAATTTTCACGAGGTTCAAAGGCCATTAAGTGGATTTACGACACACTTAATTTAGTATTAGCTACAGATTGCCGAAACTGTTATTGTTATCTAGGACTGCTAGACAAATCAGTGTTTTAGAATTCGGTACGATGTTAGGTTAATTAAATTGTAAAATGATTCCGTTTCAATAGGTCTGTCCAGTAGAGGTCGTTAGGCTTTATAAAACACAGGTTAATAGTAATGTACTCCTTAACTAATTTATGTAATTGTTTATTACGCTTTAATATACATATATCCAATAATTATTAAAGAATAATAATAAGAGCACGCTATAAAAAGTGTAATAAGTATGACAATAGTGCACAAAAGGATGACACAATGCGATCTTATCGCTAAATAGCGATTTCTTATTTTATCATTTTTTAATCAAAAGGGCATGTGTTACACAAAATTTATTTGTTTTTATCGAAAAATATTCTTAACTCTTGATACGAGTATCTACTTAACACTTTGCTTTTGGTTATACGAACTGTTACATAGGTACAACGTTCAATTGCATTGAAAGTGAATTAAATAAAATGCGCTATTGTGATTCGATTACCGAGATCCACTTAATAATAGATAGGTAGTGGAGATATGTATGTCACAGAGATCGCTATTCAGGTTTGGTTAATCTATGAACTCTGGCTGAATGGCTCAATTCAATTGGTATATTCTATTACTGACCTCGCCTTTAAAATTTTCCAATAAATCCGTTATTTTGTTTTTACCGTGAAGTGAGTGTTTTAAAATTTTTAGATTTATTTTGTATTTTTGCGTGTGATTTCCAGTGTTTTGCTACGGTAAACTACAGATTTGTTGTAAATGATGTTCTTATTTTATACATATAAATTACCTACCTACATATATTGAAGCGACCTCTAACAGGAGGACTTTAACGCTAGAGTTTTTTTCGTAGCTGAGCAGACTGTGATATGAGCTTAGATTTAAGGATGAATGGAGCGCCTTACACTCCAAAAAAAATGTAGGTGGCTTCAATATAATTCTAACACTCACCTCTTAAGCAACTCGGTGCCATTTTCAAAAGCACTAGCATTCACTGGGACCCAAGTTTTTTGGACAATATGAACTTCACGTAGAGTCAATCCTGATACTGGATGCACCGCGTCTGGGTCGGCTCCCCACCACACGTGGCTTATCCACCCACCCATTACCCTGAAAAATAATAAAACAATACATTATTAAAGAGCCGAAATTCTGAAAAGTCAAACAAAGCTGAAAATCTCGAAAACGGTGACACTTTTACTGAGGTAAATTTTTGACATATATTGTGGTAGGAAGACCCTCGAATTATTATTTTATTGGCGTATGTATGTCTTACAACTTACATAACAATTATGTATGAATAGTTAAATCCAAAACAGGCCTATCAAAAAATTTTTCTTTCGATTCTATTTTTTTTTGTTCGAGAGTTTTTGACGATGAAAACATTAATATTTTTTAGAAATGATTATGTCAGAATTCCGATTACTGGGCCGGCATTAATTTAGATTGATTGTTATTGGTGGTTGAGTTCAGAATGGGCTCTGAAAATAGTGAAGCTCGCTATAAAATTGGAACAGCTAAAGTTAAATATATTTTTCGGCACATACTTTCTTTTAATTTAGTTTTCTCTTTGAAAAATAACAATGCTTGTTTTTTACATTATTACATTTCTCTCATAATTACGTAAGTTTAGGTACCTAACCTTCTTAAATATTTTTTTGTTATGGAAATGTCTACCTTTAATTAAATATAATGTAAACGTTATGTTTTTTCATCACATCGCATAGTTAAAATTTTCCGAATTATTTGAATATCACAGTAACATTTATACCGCAGTATAAAATTAAAATAAGATTGATTTATTGATATAAATTCATTGAAAATATTCGAATAAAAAAAGACCCGTTACTCACTGATATTTTAAAATAAATCCCAAAAATTCCTGCGCGGAATAAACGGCAGATTCGCGTGCGCGCACGCCGGTGCTCAAATACTGTGATACTGATATACTTATTGTAATATATCTTACTCACACTTCTTGTTATTTCCCTTATCACTGTCGAAATACACGGTAGGATAGCAGTCATCATGTTATTCAAACAGATCCATTTATTTCACTACTAGGTGTAGTTTTGGTTTACGTGTTAAAATATTTTGAGTTGTCTAGCGAAATACCCAAATATTAATATTGAGGAATAACAGTTATTGAATGTTGTGGTACTGCCAGTCACGTCAATGCTTTCGAGGCATAGGTCCAATCTACTCTACATAGGGATATTTTCATAACAATTAATTAATTAATTTAATTAATGTATTTACCATTGCGTGGCTCTGAGAAAAAGGCTGCTATGTATCAGTTAATCTTATTTTTTCTTAGCCTTTTAATTGGTTGATTTGTCGTTAAGTATATTTCATGGTTTCTGATGATAAAAAACGCTGAAAGGAGAAAAAAAAATTGTGACGAATATGGTACAAGATTTAAAAAAAAATTGATAACTAGCGGGTTGACAAAAATCTCTACTACCATTCAAATTAAACTAGCTAATGCAAAACAGTAAAGTTACAGTTAACTTTACCTTGCTAAAAGTCAGTTATTTTCAACCTTACAATCATGACATACGATGCTATTTTAGACTGATATTTATGTAGCAATATAATCGAAATAATCCCTGACATCCAAGCCTCGTGGGTTTCCACTAATATAGCATCAGAACAGGTTTCCTAGCACTCGAAATAAATGGATTTAAACCTCTTTTATTTCAGCAGACTGAATATAGATGGCCTGCTTCAAGTAGTGGACAAAAGCAGGTTCAATCAGTTCCTTGCGATTGGACCGCCATATACGAACAGCTTGAAGTAACCATTTCTTACAATCGTGCTTACAACAGCTTCATACTATAGTGACTGTCAGATTGAAACAGCCCGTCTATGTCCAGCCTAACTCTTCATTAGAATAGAGTATTGATGATATTACCTAGTATCGCAATTATTTCGCAAATATTCCTACAGAGGTCAATCGCTGACTTAAGATAAGTGGCTTGCAGACATTCGTCACAGGTCCCGTGATCAGCGTTACATGTGTGTGTGGTCCGATATCTCTATAAATGAGTAGATAAGAATGGTAATTATATTTTAAATATACCTACTTCATTAGATCGTATTTACTTCCTAATGAATGAGCGTCTTCAGTTTGCTTCTAGAAACCTATGCCTTTGATGGGAAATTTTTTCCTTAAAATTATCGTTTCTTCAACGTTTTTTGCGTCAATCCTTGGCCAGAAGAAGCTAAGTCATTGCGAGTGTGGTCGCAAAGTGGATGAGACCGCTAGAGGCAAAAATTTTTGGAGCGTTTCTGTGCTTCGGAGTGCAGTTAAGCCATCGGTCCCGCTTGCCATCATTAGGTGTCTATCGTATATGTCTCACTGGAGCAGTGTGGCTAAGTATGGCCTACGTCTTCTCAGTGATGAGTCCTGTGCTCAGTATTTATTCGTAGCAGTTGATGGGTTGAGACCACAAAATTTAAGACTTATAATTTATCACCTGTGGACCAAAGTTCAAAATCCTTTAAGGAACTTTTAACTCAAAAAGAAAAATCCTATACACCAGACCTGTTTCTTTTCTCTTATCAAATAGTTAAGTGTCGTCAATACATTAGTTAGACAGTGCGCAACTCATGTTCGTTACATTAACTACGACTCCAGTTTTCAACTGGAACATTTATCGACTCTGAACTCCGCAGCGTAAATAATTCATCGCGCCTCGTGTATAATTCATTTATTTGCTGCGAACAGAATTCGCGCTACTAGAAGGAATTGTTTTTTCGAATCTCAGTGAACCACATCGTTGGTTGATATCTTTATTCTTATTACCTATAAGCATCTTACCTTCGATTGGGAATTATTTGATCCAACAGATTGACCTCTTTAGCCCTTTGGGGTACAGATGATGGGGTACCTATGGGGGACTGATGCAAAAATTTAAAGCCATGATACTCGTGTAGGTAGTCGAGGTTTATAAATCAAGCGACATGTAATTTAAGAGACTTTATTAAAAAAGTTTATAAAATAAACTTAAAAAATAAATTAATAAACTTCGAAGTGTACGAAATTAAACCTTATTAAGCGTTGTTATTCTGGCGCAGGTAGGTAAAATTTGTTAATTTCTCATGTGATTCATGATGAGGCAATGTAAATATTGTACCTTATTTGCGGCTTTGATGAGTAAATAAAAAAATATTTGTTAACTTGTTTAATTAAGTATAAGAGCTACAATGATCACGGGATTCCTAATACTGTATCACGTTACGAAAATATTGTCTTAGATTGTTTATTTAAAAAGTTTACCAACGTAATTAATTGTTATTGGTTGTGAAGGTATCAACTGGTATTAGTTTCCTATCATACTGACCTTTATGTATAAATTGTAAAGTGTGATTAAGAAAATAAAAGTGATTTGTGCATATTGTATAAAAAATTATAATAATTATAAAGCCCATCTTTTTATAATAAGTACCTATACATTTTTTTTGGTTTATGACATAATTACGCCAATGCTCTATACTATAATTCTATCAACTAGAAGTCATAAAATAAAATAAATAAATCTTTGGGCTTTGCTGCATTTAGATTAAATCACTAAACGAATTAGTTTGTGGTAGGTAGGTAAATAAAAGGTCGCTGTAAATAGGTGTACCTATTGCGTGGCTGTATATTTCATGTTCCTTGGCATACCACCAAGGCCACCAACTCAATATTACAAATCTAAACAGTCAATGTCAGTGTCTGACTGCCACTATTAGGGCGTGCCTACACATACGACAACTCTGCTGGCAGATACGGTACGGGTGTTCGTTTAAAATTGAATCTTTTCGAAAAATAAGTTGCGTGAATTCAGCATTATGGTAGGTACTTTTACAAGGATCAAATATTATTACGAAAAAACCTTGTACTTTAAGAAAACAAAAATGTAATGGTAAATTTTGGTTTAATTATTAAAGGTTTTATATTAGTACAGTCTGTTTTACTAAGAATTCACAAGATTCCCAATTTATATTTATGTTTCTTGATGCTAATGTGAGTGTCTCAACGGCGAGAATAATGAGCGCGCGTTTCTGAAATCACATTCGTGTTCGTGGTTCGCCTTATTATTCGCACGAATGTCTAAATGCGGCTTTAGTATTTGTCATGTTCTATTGTCAGTCGCACGTTGCTATGGCTGTCATTATGTTGTCAATTCTGTCATTGTCATTGAGATTAATTCGTATCCGTATGTTTTGTCTATTTTGATTTTTGATACATATAATTCGGTTTATTGCATTGCAATATGGAAAATATAAGTGAGTCTGCTATAAGAAGCATTGGGAAAGTTTTGAACGACCCGGCAAGGCCAATGAAAGAGCGTTTCAGAGCTTTGTTCACGCTCCGTAATTTGGGTGGAGAATCATCAATAAAGTGCATCAGCCAATGTTTTGTAGATGAGTCAGTGCTTCTAAAACATGAGCTAGCCTACTGCTTAGGACAAATGCAGGATAAGAGGGCTATTCCAGTATTAAGGAGTGTGTTAGAAGATACCAATCAAGATCCCATAGTGAGACACGAAGCCGGTAAGTTTGCCTTTTTTCTTGAGGTTATGATACGTGTGGTGTTAAGGTGTTATCTAGGTAACTCAAGTACAGAATAATAAAATGATTAATCAACAATGAAGGATAGCTTCTTAAATATACTCGGTACTTATAGAATAATAATTCAGAACAAAAAGTATTCAAAGTAATGAAATAAGTTTCCAACTTTGCTGTTATTTTTGATTACAATATGGGTGTCTTTAAGTTTAGAAAGAAAAGGCTTATTCTAGTGTTCAGTAACATCTAACATTTTACCATGACTTTCCATCAAGTGAAATCAACTTGTAGTAAAATTATTTGATAAATTAAAAAAAGAGTGACTTGTGAAATTAAATATCAAAATATTAATTTTACTCCTCTGAATTCCAGGAGAGGCCTTAGGTGCTATAGGTGATCCAAATCTCCGTGAGCTATTAGAGAAATATCAAAATGACCCAGCTATTGAAGTTGCTGAAACCTGTCAAATAGCTCTTGAAAGACTCAAATGGGTTGAAGAAGAAAATGCGAAGGAGAGTCTAACTCAAAGTCGGTACTCCTCAATTGACCCTGCACCACCTAGCAATGAGAATGATGTTCAGAAACTTAAAGATATTATGATGAATGAAAAGACGCCTCTCTTTGAGCGGTACAGAGCTATGTTCAGTTTGCGCAATCTTGGCACAACTGACAGTATTATTGCTTTAGGAGAAGGTAAGGTATCCTCTTTATTGATATACAGGTTCTAAATATTACTACAAGTGTATAATAACAATGCTACTGTTTTAATTCTTCAATCAAATATCAAATGTTTACATTCTTGCATTGTTCTTAAAAAGAAGTTCATTGTTGAACCCTTTAGAAATCTACCAAGTATTATTATAGGTATGTTTAGCTTTTTTTTTTCTTTCCCTCACACTAATGAGTTACAGCTGCATTTATCATATAATTTTTGTTTTCTTTTTCAGGTTTCAAAGCTAGCAGTGCACTATTCCGGCATGAAGTGGCATTTATCTTTGGTCAGATGCAGGACGAGCGGAGTGTGCCATTCTTAAAGAAGACACTAGAAGATACCTCAGAGCATGAGATGGTGCGGCATGAAGCTGCTGAAGCACTCGGTTCCATTGCCACCGATGAATGCACTGAAGTCCTGAAAAGGTATACTAAACTTTAATGTCATAGGTTTATGTTACAAAATAGAATGCACTGTCATTAGTGTACATAAATATCTTACATTAAAAGTTGTTAATAGACTTTTTGAATGGTCTTTCTATCCATATATCTTAAGTTATTATAGTTAGCAACAGTTTATTTTATCTAGACTAAATTTAACAAGACCAATACTAAATAGTTTGGTGTTATGGTTAGTTAGTAGATGCAATACATATAAAATAATATAGAAATTGTACTTTTATAAAAATTTGCTTATCCAGGGCTTATTCATGGAAATTACGTCCATGATACCTGTCTTTAACAGGTTATTATTTATAATATTTTTTTCAAGTTGACTAATTTATGACAGAACAAAATATTTTTTTATTACAGATATTTAAATGACCCCCGACCTGTTGTAAGAGAGAGCTGTGAGGTCGCATTGGACATGTCGGAGTATGAGAACAGCCCAGAATTCCAGTATGCCAACACTTTACTTGCAGTAGAAGTATAGAAGGCATTTTGACACTTAACATCACTGTTTTAAGAGTCGATTTGCCATACACAAACTGATTCTAGAAATGCCGTTTTATGATGAAATTGGTTTGTTAATATGGGTCATAATGTGATAAATTTTACGGATACCAAGCAATGCAAGTTAAATTATTTTATACATTTTGAGGGCTGCAGTTCCTTCTTGTTTTATCTGTATCATTGAAACCTTTTAAAAGTCAGGTACACGATGTTTTTTGAATGCGTTGACGAATTACGCTTTTATATCAGTACGATGCATAAAATAATAATAAATAGATTACTGTATTTATGTCATGCGTACAAATTACAAGTACAATTTGTATTTGGTAATAGCTGCCCATACTTATGCACGCGAAATCGGTTATGATTACGATTTCCAATACCGTATTTGCATTTATTCGATAAGGCCTTTGCTTATAAAACCATCTTCATGTATCAAATACAATTCAAATCAAAGGTAAACATTGAGTTGTCAACTTTGTACTGTATTTATTATAGTTAAATTTTCAAAAGTTTCCTTTACGAAGTTTATAACGCGTGGATGCATTGTATAATAATACCTGTATTTTTGTTTATTTGTATCGTAGATGTCTCATCCATAATTATCTAAAATGTAAAATATTATATTAATCTATTTTAAATGGCAGTATTTTTCGTAAATAAATTGTTAAGTTTTGGATAATAAGGGCTTTTATTGCTACAATTACACTTCACAATTATCATATTTGTGCCTTGTTCATAAGATTTTATGTATAGACCTCAAAGAATATACGTACTAACATTGTTGAATAATACAATAACAAATTAAAATGTTGGAAAAAGTTTTATAGTTATTGTAAATTGTTTTGTTTGGAATATAGTCATAAAATTCTATACTTATAACTCCGCTTCATATATTTTTTTACTAGAACATTCAGTAGGGTGTTATGGAGAAAATATGCAACGTAAAATAAATGGAATTTCTCAAAAATGGAGCTAATAAAATGTAAGAGAGACGACATTAAAAATGTACTGTGGATTCTTAATTGTTGCTCTCTTTATGCGACTTCCTTCTGTGGTACGTAGATCATTATTTTTGTCTTTAAATAATGATGCAAGATTGAAATTAGCTAAATTCGACTTATGGATTTTTAATCATTAAAACTATAAAATTAGGTTTTATAAAATGTTGGGTACTTATTACTCTACTATCAATTGCCCGCGACCCGCGTAATTTTGCCGTTTTTGCAATATTTTTATTGTTGCTCTTGTCCTCTATATCTCTTATCGGTCCAGTAGTTCCTGAGATAAGCGTGATCAAACAAACAAACTCTTCAGCTTTATATTATTGGTATAGAAGTATAGATTAGCAAAAATTGGTATTATAAGTCGTACCTCACTTATTCTTCGTCTCATAAACACTGATCAGAATTAGTGTTCGAAAGAGACGCATTGTGTTAGCGAATGACATTTCAGTCATGTTCTTGAAACAATCAGAAAGATTCATATCTGGGAACAAACCTATAATATTATTTTTATAGGTTTGTATATCTGGGAGTTTTTCACGTATTTAAAGGCTCGATATATCTAATCGAAATCTAACCCTGACTTACTAAAAACTGCGTGGTATTTCCGTAATTTAAGTGAAATACGAAAATTAGTTCACTAATGGAGGTATTTTCCTAGTTTTCAGTGCTGTTTGAAAAAGAGATAACACCAATCTTTGGCTTCTCAGAAGAAGTTAAGCTTAGTAGTGTTACTTTAGAGTTAGTTGATCAGTTGGAGCGGGCAGTATGGCAAGAAGCTCATGGCGACCGCCGTGTTAGAAGATACTACAACTCGTATGATACACCGTTCGCTACACAACGCAGAAGAAATTAGATATTCATACTATACCTATTTACAAAGTTCGTTCTGATAAGTTATGTAACAGACAGACGAAAAAATATATAGATTGAGACTTCGGTACAAATGAGCGTAGTAGAAAAAAACATAACTTACTTATCAAATGATAACGTTTTCGATACTTATCTCGACAAATACTTAGTCTATAAACTTTTTTTGTCTGTGGTAACAGATTGTTTTCCATTTTTAAGACTTTTTTTATTATTTCAGTGTCCAATAGCATATTTTTTGTCATGCTATAGAGGATAAGTACTTATTATATGTATAGCATTATATTTATTATAGTTATCATCCATAATGATTTATAATCGGCAAGGGCCTTTAATAATAATATACAAATCGTGATTCCCTACTCGTTCATATTAAAAATGTAGTCTACGTTGAAGTAAAGAATAAAATATCGTGTTGATACGATCGTTAAGTAAAAAAAAAACAGTATGCGGAAATTGTTTCGGATCAGTTGCCTAAAATTGGACGTGTAGTCAAAGGCGGAACGTAGTTGAGTGACATGCCAAGACTACATATTGATATAACAATGCCGTTATAATTTATTATAACAAGGCGTAGAATCAAATGTGATGAGGGACGACGTAAGTTCCGACTTGCACCCCGGACTCTTGAAAACGGTTGACATCTACTCTACTTCAAGGAAATGTGCCTCGTATTTCCGTTTATAAGCTGATTAAATACCTAAAATCTGCATATCACTTCACACTTTTAATATTAATTTGACAGCAACGTGAACGTCTTACGTATCTTTCAACGGTCAGACGGTTTAACAGTTTTGATTCGAAACGATTCGTTTAGCTTGTAGTGTGTGTACCTAGTGGGCATTTCGACGATTCATAGGTAGGTACCTTAAAAGTATTCAATAATAAATTACTTCCAACCACAGACCAAAAAAATATAGATGCAGTCTTTGGAACAAAGAAGCGTAGTAGGGAAAAGCAACATTAATAACAAAATGATAACTTTTCCCGGTAGACTGTTCGGTGACATAAAATATGTCAGATCGTGAAAAAAAAGAGAAAAATGTACGTCACATTTTGTTGCGAAAACTGAGTCTATTATATTTTTTGGTCTGAGTTCCCAACACATTTACCGTTGCCTTACTAATTGCGGACAGGACGGCTATACCTAGATCACGAATACTAATGACGGCTACTGGTGTTCCTATAAAAATCCGAGGCATGAAATCGCTCAAGAATTTTTGCTACTAGCGTTCACCTATTTTTCCGACCGCGCCTGCATTTCCCTAATAACTTTTTCGATCATTTAAGATGGACGCAAGCTGCCGAGCAGAATGCTTTATTCCTAATTAAATTCCTTTTTCAATAGCTTAATACAACAATATCTATATTCTTAATTTGTAGGTAAGTGAAGGCATTTGGTATATTTTTAAGCATAATGCAGACACGTACACGAGTTTGAAATTTTGAAATTTGTTTTGTTTAAAGTACTTATATGTTACAACTTACAACTAGGTAGCTACATAAATTTATTTTTGAATTTAAACCAAAGAAAGTCTTCTAGCTTAAAACAAAAGCAGCGACTGAAAATCTAAATTCGATATTTTTAAAGAACTTAATTTGTAGAGTTACCACGTTAAATGACAAACTGTCACGATAATCCGGTTTGCAATAGACTTTCTTTTCTTTACACAAACCTTGACGCAGCGGGTTGAACAAAGAAAAACGCAACTCATTACAGGCAGCAGTGATTCACTAATTAGGCAATTACTTGGGCTGAGACGTGAAACATTTGTGTAAAGCTGTAAAGCTGCCAGAATTTACTTGTTAGAAGAGCATAATAAATATACCATTAAGGTAAGGTGGGGTAAGACTAACACACGGGGCAAGACTAACACTACCTATTATCTCGATATGCACTTGAAGAAACGACATGGGTGTGTTTAAGCCGAGAACATTTACGTTTGTTCTATCTTACAGACTGGAAGAATTTCGTATTTATCTAAGCTATACGTATCGAGATAATAGACAGTGTTAGTCTTGCCCCGTCTGTTAGTCTTACCACACCTTACCTTATATGTGTAATGACCCGGTAACTCAGTGACCCTATTTACGATGAAAAGGGGTTCGAATACAGGATGTCACAAGTTTGTGTGAGTGGTAGGTACCTAAACAAAGTTTGCAATACATTTTTGGTTTTAATATTTAATAGGAATGTCACCTAACTAGGACTGACGGCTTAAGGTGCCCATCGAAGCACAGAAACGCCCCAGATATTTTTTGCAACTAGCGGTCACCCATCCACTTTCCGACCGCGGCTGTGGTTGTTTAGCTTCCTCACTCGCTTAGGATCGACGTAATCCACCAGGCTATGAGATGAAGTCTATATTCTCATAGTTAAATGCCGGTTAATAAGCCCGTACTACATAGATACTTACTACTAACTACGTAATGTATTTGAATGCGATTCGTCGCTTGGGGCTGTTCTAGTTAGGGGAGATACGTCGCTCGCAATGTACATTTGACACGAGTTATATTAGGTCCGTGCGGAAAAGCTGCCAAAACGTTCTGCAGTGAAACTGCAATGAAACTTTGTAATTCGCAACGAATAACATGCGTCCGCGCGGCCAACCGACGTACGTATAATTTCGCAGTAGACCGACTATGTTGTCTGTGATGAATATGAATGCCCTATTGTGACAATAGAGATCTATTCTACACTATGCTAGGTTATGTTTGTTTTGTTACGTTTGAAATACCAAAAAATTACAAAATGAGTACGGGCTTACGAATCACTAAAGAAATTTGCCTCTAACAGCGGTTATCTTACATTTATCTACGTGTTTTTGCTTGTTGTAATCCAAGCTATATAGAAAACTTAATCATTCTTACTAGGCCTGTCAAAACGTTCGCATCAGTACATATAACGAGCAATGAAAATGAGTACGCATAATAACTTAATAGGCACTCTTTAAATAAACATTTTATCAACGTAATGCGGTAGTACGTCTGAATGCATCCTAATACAAAATAAATCCAGCGCTGAAAAATCCTATTAAACGCATTGCGAGTAATATATTGCGAGCGAGCATTATTATTCGCTGAAAGCGCTTCAGCTATAAATATGTTCGCATCCTTTGACGGTTCGTTGCAGTCTAACGATCATTTGAAAACATAAGGTTATGTAATATTCGTGTCAACGCCACGGTTTTATTGTTATAGTAACCGCCCTCGCTTCATTCTGGGTAACATAATCGTTATGTTTATAAATGGTTATGTTTACAAATCGTACTGATGTCAAAGCATTATTATTTGCTTTACCAAGCTTTTTGTTTACGTATCTATTTCTATCTTCATTTCATGTTTAGGTTGCTTTTCGATAAAATTATGTAATGACGATAAATAGTGGCAATTGAAAAATGGAAGCGCTTATATATACTAACGGCTTGCTTCGATCTTAAGCGGTTGACGAAGTTAAGCTACGGCTGGTGCGGTCGTAAAGAGGATGGGTGACCGCTAGAGGCAAAAAAACTTGAGTATTTCCGTGAACAACTTTGTTCTATTTTTAATATAAGTAGCCTATCTTCATTTTGTACTCAATAACTCTAAGTATCATGATGCAAAAGCGAAAACCCCTCCGGGATTAACCAGTTAAATAAATAAATGCTAACACACTCAAACCCCCGCAGTTGGATTCCCTGTGTCGCGGGTGGCATGGACAACACAAAACATCACTAACACCCATGACCCGAGAACAAACATTTATCTATCACATAAATATCTGCCCCGGCCGGGAATCGAACCCTGGACCCCTCGCTTCGCAGGCAGGGTCACTACCAACTAGGCTACGGGGTCGTTAAACCTATTATAGGTAGATGGTCGAATTCGCCCAGTTAAATTATAGAATTACTAATAGATTAGGCTATGACTAGCCTAATGGATTTAACATGTAGCGTGCTCAAGGGACTATGGTTAGAAACCTGTGCGGAACTCTCTAAACATATTTGCATGTTTAAAATGTATCATCAATTTATTTAAAATTTAATATAAGGGTAAGGTACTGAAAAATCTCTCAATGTAGAATCTAGATGAAACGCCTCATCCTCCAACAAATAATATACCTACTTAGTATACCCACGATTCTCATTATCTCAATTTTACAGGAGAGCATTTTAAAATTTTGGAAAGTTAAACTAGCGTTTGCTTTCTATAGGCGATAATTATAGCATTAATATCCAAGCTTTGCATAAGAAATATTTCTTTCTTGTGTGCATTAGCGTTGCTGCCGACGGCGAAGACATCTCTCCTTCGTAACGACCACCACTTGGTATTCTTACGAAGGCGATTGTTTCTACCCGAC
The DNA here is from genome assembly GCA_001278395.1 of Lerema accius. Classification (NCBI taxonomy): domain Eukaryota; kingdom Metazoa; phylum Arthropoda; class Insecta; order Lepidoptera; family Hesperiidae; genus Lerema; species Lerema accius. Next base: position 219,337 of record LGAG01001126.1, on the reverse strand, counting down.
GTTTAGCACAAGTCGACGATCCATACCGGGACCCAAATCCCACAGGAGTTGCCCTTAGTAGAAGTCCTTAATCTCGAAGACAGCCAAGGAAAATGCTTCTTTCTTCGCTTTTTTTATAGGCTGAAACTTCCAAGCTAACCTCTCTTTTCACATGGAGCTGTCGACAACAACTTGTGTTTGTATGTATGTATAATGAACATTACGTAGCGGTTATTCCGCAATGGTTTCCCGTATATTTTCGTCAGCACGTCTGTTGTTCCATACCGGTGAGCACTAGCAGCTCGCATCGCTCTAAACGTCGTTACGATATACACGTGCCATCTGCAGTAATTCACTAAGTAATATATTGTTTAATTATAACACTTCCTTTATAAGCGTAAATGTTCTTGTAATAGGTAAAGGGAGTAAGGAACATAACTTTTAAGCAAAATTTTAAGCAAAAGTAAACAGAACGGAAACCCGCAGCTGATGTAGGATTTGAAATGGTTTATGGATAAATAGCGTCGCAGACAATGCCTTACAAAAATAGTAAGCTACAGGTAATTTTGTGACTTCTAGTTTTATAATTTCGAAATCTGAAGTAATTTAGTCGAATCATTAAATTTCAAAACAATGCTTTCATCATCGGTGTAAGATGCCCTACTTTTCAGGACCTAAATTAAAATAGGACTGAGTCTCATCAGATGTTTTAATCAAAAACGTTTTACAAAATTAAAGGTATTCTTTGAAATATGGTAATCTTTTGTTAAATTCCGTCTCATTTTCGTTAATTCCAATTACCCAGTTCCATTTTGATCTTTCACGACCTTTTCAATAAAGCTGCCTAAACTGTAAATTCAGATCTCTTAAAATTGAATTCAGAAGAATATTGAAATAAGAGGGAACATTATTTGGAAGAGAATAGGTTTAATCAAAACACAAATTTATTTTTAATTCACAATCTCTTTTTGAGTGTCTATTTGTAAGATTCCTCTCGATTTTATGTTACCGTTATTCGAGCCAGGGAACAGTTTTAAGGAACTATTTCAGTAATTGAATCTTTTATTTATATTTTGGTGCAGACAGCCAACGCAAACTTTGTATCGAACATGTTTGGAGTTCCGAAAGACCTCGCATTACACCTACCTGTAACTTGACTATTCTAAATGTTACTTATTAATTATTTTTCTGTTATTACTAATGAACCAATTTTTGAATGGAAGCAAAAGGACAAATAGTAGGTAGTTGCCTACTGAAGTACAGATATAATGTAAAATCTTACAGCGTTCTCTTACGCCTTTTTATCTTGTTGTTATTGGAATAATAAAGACAATTCTAAAGTTAATAAAATGCAAATTTCAATATTGACCTTTTGAACTATATAGTTTCTCTCTATAGAAGAAGAAGGTTATAATATTTTTATTATATTGAAATTGTAACAAGTTTAAAATTCTTTTTTGGTCTGTTACAAACCGGTGTAACAAATATCCAAGACGGTGAAACCTATACATAATGTAAGTTCACTTTGTACATTCTCGACTACTGGTATTGGATGTAATATAAAATAAAAGCATGATTGTCCGTTGGATTGTAGGTACAACGTACATTGTTTTGCAGTTACGACACAAAGTTTTGATCACTGATTTAAAAAATCCAAAGGATGTGAGTACTAGGCGTTGGTAGGTACTAAAGTGACGAAAAAAAGTAGCGTAAGTTACTCTTCAGCTCAATATCATCATATGAAAATCACATCAATCTGTTGCTCCAATTAACGTAAATAAAACAGAATTAAAAAACCCACTCCTATTGCTTAATAGTAGAGACTATCATAAGGTAAAAGTCAAACACAAAAATCATGTCGAAAAGAGTAGATTTCAAAGCTCATGGATCGTAGTTATCCGTTTATATCAGAAACGACCAAAAGCATATTTCGTAGCAGGTTATGTGCTACGAATTATTGAACTTATATGCTACGAGTTACGATACAATACCAATAACATCGAATAATAGATAACAATAACCATTCGTAGGCGTCAAAATGCATGGCTTCCCACGAGTAACTATTAATGATGATTTGACGACTGCACTAAAAGGAGAGTAATGTTTTTGAAGCATTTGTATGTATGTATATTTGATTTCACTGATTACAATCTATGACTTGTCATAGGATTTATCTTTATGGTGAGACAATATATTTTAAAAATATGGCTACTAGACATTTACCACCAATATTTTTTTCGCATACGGATTTTTTCAGTTAATTTATTTATTAAGGTATTAGTGACTCAACCCTACCGATTATATTCTCCGAAGCTTAACTCGATAATCAAAATTATAATAAATCTTTACCTAATTTCTTGCATTGTAAAACAATTCAATAGTCTATAGATGTAAAGTTAGAACGTTATGTTAAGTTGTACAACGTTAATCAGATGTAAAGTTAAAACAAAATGAATGACGTTCATATACATAATGAACGCAATAAATAAAAAAGTAAAAAACACGGTAAATATTTACATAATTTGTCCTCCTTTGGTCTTTGTGTTTGCCGGAAATATTTCACAGGTATCTTTATCTAAAGCTGAGGCTTTGTCAAGGGGTTCGGAGACAAATATTTTCCTTTTTGCTTTCATCGTCCTTCATATTATGCTGTCAATGACATTTTTATATACCGATATTCATTCCTTATTCCCTCTTATTACATTCCGCTATGCTAATATCCTGCTTTTGTAGAGAACTTGGGCGGTAGGTTTGTGTAGTTTGGTTGTATTATAATTTCCGCAGTATTGGGGAGGCATATCTAGATGCCAATTCTTTACCGGCGGACCATGTTCTAACACAATTTCTACTATTACACTTCTAGCGAGAATTAATTGTAATTTAATTATGAAATTGTCATTGATAGACCATCGATATAAAGGTTAAAATTACTTGAAATAACGAGCAGACTTCCATTTTCATATACTTATATATTTTTTTAATTTTCGTGTGTACCTATTACCACTTCTCATTAGCACTCCGCGTTGACTGGTACAGAAATGAGGCAATACATCCACCCACTGTACCCTTTAAACTTAAGCTTGCAATAAAGACTCAATAAATAAATACATAAATTTAAAACTAAAATCCTTATGAAACAAGCCTGTTCTATTTAACTTGTAACTTAGTTACCGAAACTCCAAACAGAGGGCTTTCTCACAGACTAACGGCTCCGTGCAAGGGTCGACTGATATTAAAGGCTGCTTTCTTAATTACGGAGATAGGGTCGCGAAATTTATTAACTCTAGGATGGCTATCTACAGTACATATGAGCGTATTGTACCGCGCGACAAGATTACAAGCGTATTTAAGTGCTTAATTACGTTTATTGGCGCTTACTTGAGTGTTTGTTCTAGTTTGATATTTAATCATTGTTAGTGTGTCTTAATCAGTAATAGCATTGTGGTGTAGCTTGGTTTTGATCGCGCCTGTGTTCAGTGCGTATAATAAAATATCATCACTTGTGTTATTGAAGAACATTGTAAGAAAAAGACGTCGCCTAAGTCAGTTTACCGTTATGCTTAAAGCGCTTTGAAGTCGGATACTATAAAATGTTTGGTTGCTATAAAATTAAAAGGTTGTAACTTACCTTTAAGTGTAGTGAGCTGTTAGTTTCTAACACTACATACATATATAGATTTGCCTGTGATTTTTCAGTTAGATATACGAAATTCTTAGAGCAATTTATGGTGGTCTACTATCTCTTTTGTAGTCAAAAACGTTTTACTATTTGCAGTTTATAATCGCTTAAACATCGAGCGGGTTCATTTTGAACATTCCGTGTAATTATTGCTGCATCTTACTTTATACGGCTAAGCCTTCAAAAGTTATGTGGGTAGTTTAATGTCGTGTTAAAATTCAGTTTTATGACGTCATTCTCCTGGTACGAGGTTTTCATGGCTTGTAATGTCTCAGTTAATGACCGTGGCTGTTAAAAGCTAGGGCACTCAAGTTTATGATTTTCCGATGTTTATAAAAATTTATTTTAATGTGCAGGGACAAGATTTTTATCGTTTTCCTCCAGGATACGGCCTCCAGGTCGAAGGTGTTGTTGATCTTTGATGACTTTAGGCATAATTGAGTTATATTGAGTCAGAGGCTATGGTAGGTACTTCACAAAAATAACTGAAATGAAAACAGGAGAACTACCTATACTTACCTCGTTTTTAATGAAACAAATAAAAGTTTTGCCAAGATTGTTTACCTTTTAAATCACGACGAAAAAAACGAGGTATACATATGTAATGTTAATGAATACCAGAATTGGGGGGCTGATGGCAAGTAATTATTGTATAGAGGATAAGACATGTCATGTACAATAAGTAAACCGACAGTGTACGGTCCGGCAACTGAATAACCGTGTAGTGATCCGGCAGACAAACGACAATGTAACGACACGATAACGAATGTATTCGTACAGCCCGAGCAACTATATAAACAGGCTAAATAACGTTTCGTTAGATGGCAGCACTGTGATCCATGTTTCACGTGGAAGTCAATTGCAGTCATCAAATAACTGGCGTTTCCGTCCATTAAAATTGGTAACACAATGTAAAGACTTTATGTTATTACTTTCTGTAATAAATTGTATCTAAATTGAAATAAAAAAGTATTAAATTGAACGCCAACGACCTCGTGCCCCAGATTAAATATTCCCTATTTTTATGTAGACGCGACGTTCTGTCAATTTCTTTTTTCTAATTGAAACTTTCCTACGTTGATAGATGGTTTCTTAGTGACTTAACAGTACGTGAACCCAAAGATGTTTCTTTTAAGTTTTGCTCTTGATCACTTCATTAATTTCTTATATTTTCACAGAATCTGTATAGGAACCAAAGTTTTTAAAATTCCACACAAATTCCAATTCCAATTCAATTCCAATTCAAAATTAAATATCCATTTTTTATTCCTAAACGAATTATGTTTATACTTTAAAATACTGCTACACTCTGTCTTTCTGTGTTGCGTGTGAATCCAAGACATATTGAATGACGATTCGCCATGATAACCATTGCACCATACTGGTCATCAACCATTGCACCATATTTGGGTGGGATAGGTTTTGACTTATTAAAAAGTTTGAAAGTTAGAGTACCATATACCTCCATATCTTATTAAAATACATTCGTCTCTGCCATTTCCTATTCTCAACGAAATTACTGAACGAACAAAATCCGCAATAGTGTAAATACAGTTTCCCTTTACTCGAGAACTCACTGAAATATTAAGATAAAATAACTTACAGCTTTACTTCCTACAATCCCTAAAAGTTTTCGGAAGATATATTATGTAGTCGTAAAACTCGTAAGGAGAATATTATTTCGCTTTCTATCATTGGAGGTAAAAGATTCCGATTTCTTAACAAAGAGAAAGAAAATTGGATACATATTTTGTCGATAAACAACGTTATGTAATTCTGGTAACCTATATTACGGGCTAAATAAATACCTATTTCAGACATTAGGCTCTCGCAAGGTTAGGTATTGTTAAAGATTTACGACATTTATTGTGGGAGTCAATAAACAAGTTTTTGTCTTTTATATCTAGTTTGGTTATTGTAATTAACCACAAAGT
>LGAG01001126.1:199128-213429 GCA_001278395.1 Lerema accius | reverse complement strand
CAACGTTATGTAATTCTGGTAACCTATATTACGGGTTTTTCTAAATAAATACCTATTTCAGACATTAGGCTCTCGCAAGGTTAGGTGTTGTTAAAGATTTACGACATTTATTGTGGGAGTCAATAAACAAGTTTTTGTCTTTTATATCTAGTTTGGTTATCGTAATTAACCACAAAGTTATAGAAGACTCTTTGATCAACCAATTTCATAACAATTATAACAATTATTAACCTGAACATTATTCATATATGTTGTTGGAGTATTTGTCTCGCATACCTACTACAAAACCCTAAAGCTTTTCTTCTAGTGTGTCATCTATAACACTTCATAGTATTGTCATATACGAACACACACCTGTTTACAAGCATGCTATATTTATTTATTTTAAAGCAGCATATCACAATCGTAAATCTTCTTAAACCGTGACGTCAACTGGACGTAGCGCGTCGCTAGCTGACGTAGCAGATACTACATCACAACACGAGTTATGGATTGTCGTAGCGCTACTCCTTGAAAAAATAGAAATAATTTGTAGGGAAGTATCAAATCATAAGAAAATAAAAGAGGAAGAAATTATTATCTTTTTAAATGAGTGAGTGAATCCTCCTTTTCCAAAATGATAGAACGGTGATGAATCCTTCTTTCCGAAATGAATACTGAAAATGAATGAATGAATTTACTCTAAAATTTTAAACCTTTAAACATGCACTTTTAATTTACAAAATATTCAACTTGCTAGAACTTTATGGCATTTATCCAAGACAGTCACTAGCTTTAATAACTTGCAAACTTCGTATTATACGAAGGCTTTTCCTTGGTAAAATTCCGAATGTTGTTGTTTTAAATTGCAGGATATTTTTGACGTAGGTAAATAATAAAATTGCTAAGATTTTGTGACTCAATTAAAACGTCATTAAACTGTGATGTTCATTTGTTCAAGTTGTTTTTACAATTATTACCTGTGGGATATTTTTATACAATTTTTATAATCGCACCCATAGCAATAATCAGTAGTACCTGACAAAACTAGTGATATAAAAAGTCAGGAAACAAATTCAATCTATCAAGGTATCAAGTTCTAATTATTTATTTCATTGTATTAAATCAATATTGCCCTTCCCAACCTGTTTTGTAGTAACCATTTTAACAATATAGCGCAAAACACATATTAAACTTCTATTTGACTTTTATAACATCATGTTTGAATGTATCACAGAATATTTCCCGAGCATTAAACAACACTTCCGCTGGTATCACAAGCATTGCAGTAATGGCCGCATGGAATAGTTTAAAACTCGCATCCATTTTGCATGTTAATTATTAACGGCAGAACGAACCGTAGTGCTTGAGTTATTAATCCTTAATGACGCGGTTTCCAATGTTTCTTGTTTAAATTTATTTCCTCTCTTTCCCCTAAATTTTCAGCGGTAAAATCGTGAGACATTACCGTATTTTACTTTGACACGAAGTAAATGAGGTTAAACCTAGTCGAGTCGAGGCAAGACTATTAAATGAAGCGACTTTATCCCGTTTTAAACATGGCTGGTTTGCTCGACCGTGCCTGGAATTTCGCGGGATTGGTAAAATCACCTAGGGCCGTGGATCGCTTAGCTACTCTGAAGTACTCTGCTTTGGGGTTTAAAATCCCCCACGTAAATCCCTCTTTAGATCATAGACGCACAATAAGGGTCAGGTTTATCGATCTCAAAATAGAATTTACGTAAATTAGTTTTTCTAGTTTTTGTCAAAAACCTCTAAACCAATTTAGTTGAAACTTAGCATGTTTGTAGCTTATATTTTATGATAGGGCCCAATCTAGAATATTTTTTACCAATCTAGAATATTTTTCTATCCAACCAAAGCAAGAGCCAGTCACTAGTCCGTAACAAGTAACATTTTGTGAGTAAAATTTATACACATACTCATTGCGGGCTGAATAACAATAAAAGTCTTGCTTTTATTATTACTGCAACAAAAAAAGTTTTTCAAATGGATAATACTCGTGATATGTGCCATAAAAACTAGATGAATGAAACAAAATGGCTCTACGCTAATAGTCTATTGTTTAAAAATGGTTTTGAATTCTTTGTGATCCTGCACACGACGGCATAACGAAGCGTATTTAAAATAACTTGTACCGTAAAAAGTATTTAAGCTATTTGTTATACAAAAGCTGGTTTGTAAAATTATTACGTTGTTTCACTTTAAGGTCCTTTAGTAATTACACTTGTAGTATTTATACATACATTCACTCTTCTCTTTGTCTGAAAATCTGAGACAAGATCACTTCTTCAGCGCTAACGTAATATTTAAACGCCCACACATCTGATGTAACTATTTAAAATGAAAGAGGTATTCAAAAACTTAATATTAAGTTAAATTAACTTAGCAGCAATCTTATCTACTTTAACATTTACAAGCGCACTTATTTTCTATAGCACGTATGACAGTTTTTTTTCTATGCGTCTCTTTCGAACTTTGATAATGTTTATGAGTTTAAGAGAGACGTAAGAATAAATGGGTTCTGTTCTGTAGGTCTAATCTTTCTTCTTCTTCGCAGTTGTGCACTCTTGTCAGAGTGGTCGTGGTCATTTTCGGGTCGATTCTTGTACCACCGTTTCTTTTGTAATGCAACGCCATGTAGCTCGGTGTTTGGCATCATTGATCTTGGAGTGCGTTATAGATTTGATGAGGTCTGCCATCTTGTTGGAGAGCGCCTACGTGATCTTTTGTCCTCCACCTTACTTTGCACCACCAGTCGCTCCATCGAATTCTCATTACGAGTGATACTCATATGTCCGAAGAATTAGAGAATTCGTAATTGGACAGTCGATGACAACGTCTCTGTGATGTTCAGTTCTTTTAAAAATCTTAAATCAATAATAATATTGTTTAATTTCCCCTCACATCGTTCTTGCAGCTGTTTTCTTACAAGTGAAATTCATTGGCGTAAAAATCTGCAGTGCACGGGATTCTGAGGCGTTGTCTTGCATTACTTCGATTACATTTCGTATTCGAATTCATTCTGTTGATGTGAGTAGTCCTTCATCTCAAGTTATTGGCTTCGATAAATTACAGATCCATAATAAGATTGGTGACTTAATGCAATGTGTATCGTGTGAAGTTGTTTTATATATAAATCCCTAGTTGTTATTGACGTGTCGGTATTATGTTCATACTTTACGTGACGTATTATTTATCACGTATATGATAGGTATTTTTTTAAAACCTTCGAAAGGGGAATCTTACTATGATACCTACGTGGATAACATTGCAGGGTTAATAAAGTAAGGGAAGATCTGAGCCCAGCAGTGGGACAGTTGCGCGTTGTGATGTTGAAAATGAATTATTTATTTCCGTATGAATTAAGATATTTTAAGGTAGGTCTTTATGAGTAAAATTTATATTAAAATTATTTCTTGCCATAGGAAATAAAAGGTTACTAAACGAACGTTAAAGATTTAAAAATATAAAATACATAATGAAATACAATAAATACCTTGTATACGTACAATATAAGGTATATTATTATTCTCTTTAAATAATAAATATAACATGGAATCTGGCCTATATTACTTCTCTACAATAAAAAGGAAATCTTATACCAAAAGTGTCATGAATAAGTTTAGTTTAGGCCTTAGGTTTATGAAACTTTGCGTTGTAAAAAATAAACAAACCTTTACGTCACAGAGAGAGTATGAACATTTTATACCTGAATTAAATTGGCTTAGCAACTAAAGCCGGGAATTTTAGTTAGGTAAAGCACAATCCATAAAAAACCTGTCACGTTCATAAACGAAGCACAATGGATGGATTCTAACGTAGTTATTCTGGGATTAAAAATTTATTTCATGGTTGAAAGTTTTTACTCTGAATTAAAATCGAGTGTCACGATTTGTTTACGGGCTGTGGTTAGTCAGAAATACTTAGGCTATAGTACTCTTTTATAAAAGCCTTTGGAAGCGCGTGCCCATCAAAAGCAGGGGTTCCCAACCTTTCCTTGGTCAAGGGCCACATTTTACGTGAACGTTAGTCAGGGACCACCAGGACCAGGTGTTGTAGATATAATAAAAATAAAGTCTAATAATTAAACTGAAGCTTCTGTAACTTTGTATTAATATGATTTCCGAGCACAACATCGGATAAATTAAAAATCATTCGCGGACCAAATTTTGTCTTCTGCGGACCACTGGTTAGGAACCACTGATCTAAATCGACGAAAGAACTGAATACATCTGATGACGCGGTCGGAATGCTTGGGTTGGCTACTAACCCCCTTCAACAATTAGTACTAGAGCAGTGTCGAGAAGTATATTCTAGGCCTCCTCATTTATGTACAGAGACCTGTGCTTAGTAGTAAGCCAATAAAGGTTTGTAACACACTTTTTTGTGTAACTCGTTATAGATGTTTTGTGCGTATGTATGTCATAAGTTGGTGAGCGCGGCACGCATCTCTAATTTAAAAAGTTATGTGCGTATTAGATACTCGCTACGGTGAAGGAAAATATCGTGAAGAAACCTGCACACCTGAGAGTTCTCCATAAAGTTCTCAAAGGTGTGTGAAGTCTGCCAATTCGCACTAGGCCAGCGTCGTGGACTATGGACTGTACCCCTCACATTGTGATTGTGGGTTTATGGGTTGCAATGATGATGATTTCGGACGTACTGGCCTACTGTGTACGGGTTTCTCACTTAGATTATGCTTATATTAGGCTTAGATCATACTTAACCACACTCCATTGCGAGTTAGTAGAGTTTGTTACGATTATTAAGCAGTTTTTTTTCATTGTAATGCGTTCCAATAGTAAGTTACTATATCCCAAAGCGTTGTAGGGTTACAGTATCCCGAAAAGGGAAGCGGATTTCGCTTTGATCCGAAATTTACGTTGAGATTAGCATAGTGATGGCTGAATTTAACAGTGATGGGGTTACCTTAGTCTGTAAAATTATAATATTCCAAATACAAGGGTACGCGATTATTCTTTGATCCCTGCGTAAAGTTAAGCCGCTCCCATGGCGTTTTGATCCCATATCTCGACTTATGGCATATAGTAGATATATTAAAGGTCATGTAGGTACCTACTCGTATGTGTGAAATTTATTGCAAACATTATAACTTAATTAATTTCCTGAACTATACAATGCAAAGCATTTATTGGTAATACTATAAATAAATAAACGCTAACACACACATACCCCCGCAGTAGGATTCCCTGTGTCATAGGTGGCATGGACATCCCTTCGCTTCGCAGGCAGGGTCACTGCCAACTAGGCTACGGGGTCGTAAAATACTAGGAGCATAGGGAGGTAGGTATATATTAAAAATGAATGAAAGTAATAGATATGCTTATAAGGCCAATAAAATCCAGTTCTGATATAACTATATGATTCTTGGTTCTGGGTAATCTTAGTTTGGCGGTTGCTATAATTCTTTAGGGGGTTTACGCAAGCAACTTGGAACCAAACTTTAACCGAAACCACTGTACGCGACAGTAACCACAGGGCTTTGACTCTGAGAACTAACTTAAGTTGTTACGCCAAGACAAGATACATTGTATAATACATTGCAGTAAGTATTGCAAAGCCTTCTACATGATCAGATGTGGAAGTAGGTACGTCTAATTATTGTTCGTTATCTAACTTAATATATAAAAACAGCGTGCCTACGTGTGTTTGTCACTGGTCTCCTTTTAAACGGCTGGATTAATATTAATAAAAATTTTGTGTGGTATTTTAGAGGCGTCGAGTATGGTGTAGAACCATATTTGACCGCGGCAGGTTGAGCTGATGTCAACATACTTCAAAGGTTCACCAAACTACGGTATCAAAGTTTTATGCTGTCATAGCATTTGTCCAATATGATGAGCTTTTGCTAAAGGTTCATGAAAATTAATTGTCTGAAGTAACTGATAGATATTCTTTTACTGATTTCTGAACGCCATATCCCCACCTATGTTCCTATCCAATATCGTAATACCTGGGGGTAGAAGAAAAAATAACGCGTTTCCAGTTCTGCTGTCAACCGCCGAGTAATCAGGTCGAGCTACATTTGTTCCCTTCGAAATAACTCAAGGTTCAGAAAAATTAAGCCAAAAATCAAAAACCCAGTGTCATCGTGCAGTGCGAGTGATACAAACATTTCAGCAAATCATCATATGGTGGATATCGAAGAATCGGAGTGCGCGTGCGTACCCAACATCTTTACGCGGAATCGGCGAACCAGGTATTCCTTTTACCCGAATTCTTTGTTTTATTCAACAGTTACTTATGTAGAAAACTAAACGATCAACTAAACTATGAGATGTAAAATATACATAACAACTGCCCGTTCTTACAGAATAAACCTCGAACAAATTAAGGTTAAGATTGTTCGCTTCTGCTAAAGAAGAATTGAAAATACTCCTTAATATGAAGGGAATTGAAAAAGTTTTATGAAGTAATCGTATATTTAACGTGTACCGTGTAAGAGTTGAAATGAATTCACAGTCTTGTTGTTTTACCCTCTTACGCATACATAAGTTGTTTGTCAACTTCGAAGTGTGTTATAAACAAAAAATGAGATTAATTGAAGGTATTAATATAATCTCCGCGATCGAACAACCATAACTTGTTATGTCAATAGAAAGACTAGACTCGTTAGATGTCTCTGGTAGATGTCTCTGGTAGATGTCAATGTAAACTGTCAATGTCAACTATCAATGTCAACTGTCAATGTCTTTGTGACATGAGTCTGTATAAAAGGAGTGTGGTAGTGTGCGTTTGAGTGTATATTATATATTTTTTCTTAATTTATTTATAACACATCTTATACATCCAAATGTACCATTCTACAGGTGTTCTCTACATAAACTTTAATTATACCAAATCTCAAATTCGTACGTGCTTTCACCTTAGGTCAAAAAAGGGGTCCAAATGTGAACTCTTCATTTATTATTCATGTTAAGATCTTGAATCTCATACACCCCTTTTAGTGTTTTTAAATTACCTTGCTCTTTACTGTTGTTACTGTTAATTTTTACATACTATACAAACGAAGACGCAAAATAAAACAGGGTAATAAAAATAAATGTATTCTTACATATTTACCAAGTATTTCTTTCTATCTAGTCACATTTAACTCACATAAAAAGCTATAATGGAATTCCATTGCTGTGAATAACTTGACATGAAAATCACAAAAACCCAAGGCACGATTTTACAGAAAAATAATCACAGCAGAATATCTCCAAATGTGCGTATAGTTCTGAAATAGGTCGGAATACATTCGAAAGATTGGTAATTCGGCGATATCGTTCCTTCCAAAGTGCTGGGTCTAGCCATAACATGGGTGAATTTATTTAAGGAAGCTATTTTGACCATTTTCCAGTGACCTCTAACACAAGTGTTATAATCATAATCATAAGTTGTTATATCATGCCTAAGAATTATATGAAGATGTTGTCTTAAACTAGACACCTATATACCATTAAGGTCTGTTAGGGTGTTGCATTGTGATTCAATGTAAAATAAGATATGAAACAATTTTAAATAAATTAAGATAACATTCTAGTTAAAACAATACATACAAATCGATAAAAACGATAAGTATTATATGTACATACGTATGTATTTTATATTGTATTACGAATTTCTTGAAGACTTACACTAGCAGGAGTTCCGACCGATATTAACGATGCATGTATCGATCGGTTTATCGTGTGGTTCTATGCGCGAGTTTAATGTAAATTGAACTTTAGTTCTTTGAGTAATTTCTTTGTATTTAGGATAATGGAAGTATCAAATGTTGGGATGCCAGTTTGTGTTGCATTTGATACTATTATGTTTTTAAATGAGAACTTTTTTAATATGTCCCCAAGATGTCCCCCCGTTTTCAGCAATCGGCTTCTTGGTTTTTCTAATAATTAATAGTTACTTTTCACTGGCCCTGAAGTAGAACAGTCATAACTTGTCACGTTTTAAAAGTTACAACATAGTCATGTTTAAAAAGGATTAAATTTCAACCCTTTATAAAACGTACTTTTGTCAAAATAATTCACTATAACTTCCTCACGTAAACCCATTTGCTACCTCCAAATAAAAAATATTGGTACCTTTTACCGGACTTGTACATAAATATATCACGCTACCGCATTATTATTATTCAGATCGGGCGCCTGTAACTTTTTCCCTTCAATGTATACCACCGAATGTAGCAAATTACTTAAGACGACCCGCCCGTTCGGAGTTCAGTATATTTTTTGCCTACCCAACCAAGTTTCGAGTCATTAGGTGCGGTGGGAAACGTTTTTAAAAGTTGGGCCCGGTTACTGAAAAGGCTTTGTTACGGGGAAATTTGTGACACAGAATGATAGGTGTAAAATGCGAGACACTTTCTAGAATTGTTACGATTATGGATTCCAGTTTTATTTTTAGATGAGAGTGAATTCTGTCGGTAAAAAAGAAGGAAATTATAGATACAGAAAACTGGAAATTTGTCTTTTTATATTTATCATATTTTATAATGCATTTATGTGAGGCCCAGAGAAATTAGGATAATAATTATGTCTATGGGCAACGATGACCATTTACCATTTCCTGATTAATTTTTTCGCTTAACGGAGTATGGAATGCAAAAATATACTTTAATTTCAACTCTATAAAGTACCAAACTTGTAATAAATATGTATATAAATAGAATACAATATAACTAGTTGACACGGAATAAAATGAAGAATCAGGTAGATTAGAGAAAGCTTTATACTGTTACTTAAAGTATTATACTTAAGCGGATTTTGCTTCTAGCGAAACAGGAAGATCCTTATCCGTCTGAAACAATTTGAAGAAGAAATAACCGATGGGAAAGAAAGTCTTGTGACTTTAGAGAATTGTGACTTTTCTTCAGTTCTCCACAACATTTTGAAAATGTGATAGATACTAGTAATTAATAATGCTATGTTAGGCTTGTTGGTTAAGTTATTTATAGTAGATATATTTCATATATTTCGTCCTCGTTCAATATTCTCTATTAACGGTGCACATAGCTAAAATGGACGAGATGAAAGAGGTCACTTCACTTAACACCACCCAGTTTAACTTAGACTGAACTTAGACAGTAAATCGATCGATAGGTATCTATCTACATGTTAGAAATCAAACTAGCTCGTTAGTTAGCTACTTTAGCCCTATTTTCTGAGAAAACCTTAGCCCTATTTTCTGAGAAACTGCACAGCTTTCAAATAGAGTTTACAGTACAGTAGGTAAGTACGTTACAGACTACGAAACACGAATTTCGCGCTTCAAGCACGTAAAATACAGACAAAAGTCAGCAAGAAACAGATACTATTTTAGCAAGTTCTGCGAAATACTGCGAACTACCTAACAACAATAACTTGTTCATTGACTGCTTCATTTCAGTTCTCAAGTTGCACACGCTTACTGAATATGTACGAGCGTTGAACAGAACGTACAAGTAGTTTGCAGGTATTAACAGTAAGCAGGTGTTAGTAGGTAGTGTTGCGACGTCTGCTCTGACAGCGATATCTTAGTTGTGACTTGCCTTGTGATACACGAGACTTGTGATACACTAGACTTATGATATACGAAACTTGTGATACACGTAACGTGATTAAAAATGAAGACAACTACAGAAATGTTTAAACTGATACGAATGATGTGATACAAAAAAAAAATCTAGCAGCCCTTATTAGTGTAGAGGGTAGCTTATATCATTCTAATAGTGGATACAAATCCAATGACATCTCATGTTTCTCATAATCCGTCAAGGTGTTTGGGCAGTCGAGCGTTCCAAATAAAAGGACATAACTCGCGAAAACATTACCTCCTTCTAAAGCAGTCAGACAAAAACTTAAACATACTTTTATCGATGAAATGTTCCGGTTCCACAAATGACGTCACTAACAGCACATCCGTCTTATAGACAAGAAATATTTTACGGATGTTCTTTAAAGTTACATACATAGAGTAATAAAACAATAGTATAGAGCGCGCATATTACACAAATTGTTAAGTTCGCTGCGTAGGCAAATATTTGTATGGGCAGATAGAGATATACCAATTACGTAACTATCAGCAACGAAGTTTCGGTAAGTTATGTAAATAAATAAATATTTTTGTAATGTACTTTTTACGTTAATGTTACATCACTAGCTAACTTACACCAAGCACTCAACCACGACTGCAAGCGCTTGCGGGCGGGAACGTCGTGTTGTTCTCACGTGTGCCTACTGTTACCACTTCGTTAGGCGCACTCTATACTATATTAATTATTATTAGTACTCTAAGGTTACATATTTTCATCCTACGTATGAGATTCTATAAAACTATAATCGTATTCGATCTCTTATTCAATTGATCATAAGTTACCAGTCACAAAAGATATAATCAAGGCGTTGTGCCGAATTGAGTGCCCGCCCCTTGAAGACGTGGGTGAAACAAATAGTTCTGTGACGTTTCTGACACAAATAGGAAGAGGAAAATAAACAAATTTGTTCAGGCGATCAGTCATGAATGTCGCTATTCTGAAATAGATTGAGCAAATCCCTGTCTGTTTATTGTTGTATGATCTCTTTTAAGACTAAGTAATCAGATCTTTGTATTGATACGTGAAGACGTTGTGTAACTTTTGGTATTTTTTTAAGAATTGTGGGCACGTACGTATTAGGGATTTGGTATACCTACTTAAGTTTGATATGGAGAAGACATTAACAAACCTAAATTTTTATACGGAGAAGAAATGCACAAACCTAAATTGAATGCATATTAACGTGTTAACCGCATTTAATTTTGAAAATAAATCGACACACTCAGATCATAAAATATATAGAATCAGCCATCAAAACAAAAAAAAACAGTTTTTTTTCTCTCTTACAATCTGACATTATATTACCGAACACGATCTGCTAAGCAATGTACTAAACACGTTACCATTTGTAACTAACGTTAAATTTTTTTCGACTATTTTTTTTCGAAGACTGAATCTATGTATTTTTTGGTTTGAGATGAAGATAATATTCCACAATACTGATCCTATTGATCCTACTTCAAACAACGTGTTATAGTTATTGTTGAATTTAAAGACAATACTTTTGTGTTATTTGGCATAGCGAAGTCGTACGTGTGAATAGGTACTAATACTTCAGCAGCTATGTTAAGCCCTGCCTCCTCGCGGCGGTCCATTTGTTATCATTAGATAGCAATGGTTAAGCCATGTTGGAAGCTTTCGGCAAGTATAAGAACTTCCAAGCTTTGGAAAGCACTGCTGGTTTCTGCTCTGATTTATATTTTAGAAGCGTACGGAATACTGCAGAATACTTGAATTACTAGGAGAGATAGACAGACAGAGACAAAAAACAATATATTGCTATAATGTTTTGCGTAATAATAAAGGCCTATGTCACCCCCAAAATGATGACGAGTTCAATGACACCTTACATGTTCAAATCTGTCAAGCAATTTGAGCTGTAAAGCCTGCCAAAGAAAAGAACATACATACTTTAAACTGAAACTGAAAATTAAAGAAGCAGGTTTACAACGTTCAAGCGCGTTAATTCCCTTTACTCACTGACTATATCTATGTCCGTTATTATATTCCCTACTAAAATTTAACGCGTTAAACGTCTCAGAAGTTTACTAAGAATTTTTTCTTTAAATTATACTATTTTTCGATTCTTGAAAGCTTTTATTCTTCAGCCATCTTTATTTATAGTTCTAATTTGATTGCGGTTGTTAAATCTTTTTCAAAACATTAGTATTAGGAGTTGCTGATAATTGGCGTGGCCCCTTTGTTAATCTACTACTGAAGCGGGTTGTGGTAGGCTTACAATATAACTTCAGCCACGATTTACGACATTGGATCTTGGCTGAGGGGGCTGCTATTATCGAAGCCTATTGAGTTGTTAGTTCTAGTTTTCAATTTAAAAGCTAGCTGATTTTTATTAGGTGATCTAAGTTTGTTTACTAGAATTGAAGGGAGGGAATCCATTTAATCGATGAGGGGTTTAATTTATAGTACATTTTGCATTTGAATAATGCAGTCATGGACTATGATTTGACTTGAGAATCCAAATTCAAATCATCTATTTTGTCTTAGGGACTAAGAGCTCACTTAACGAATGTCAAAATTTAATAAGTATATAAATAACATTGTAAAAAAATAAGAAAAAATAATTTCTATCATTAAACTAAAAAGTTCCTAAAGAGACGTAGTAGTACAAAAATTACAAGTGACAAATAATTTCGCTCAATTACTCGTTGCATAAATAGACGTATTAGTTTAGTTGGACTTAAATATTTTAGAGAACGTCAAATGTATTTCATAATGTTTTTGCTTCAAATAGACGCAATTAACTTTCATGATAATTAAGTGAAATAGCATCATTTAAATTACTCGGTGCATGCAACCAGATCTGCAATTTGTGTTTTAACTGAGAGCTTCATATTCAAATTGTTATTAGTGTCGAATCATTACTGACGCCGTTCGTATCGTACCTACATTATTTTATGATTTAAAATTTAATTCATGATGGTGTTCAACGTATAAATTTTGCTTATTAAATGAAATAAAATGTATTATGTAGCGGATATTATTGGTCTGTCGGCATGGGTTTGGGGTTAGTACTCTATGCCGCCCCAATTGCAAAAAACTACGGCAAATAACTATCTATCATCGTTACTAACGATGTAACCCTTGAAAATAATTTTGACCAATAATCCCTACTAGGGTTGCCAGTTACTGGTATCATTAGCGATGAATGTGAACAATAAAACAGGCTCACAGGGCTCATAGTGTGGAAACACACCGACCATACGATCGTGAGCTGTATTGGCAGCCTGCCATCCTTGTGTTAGCGTGTTTTTATTCACCCCCTAGTTTGACGTTGCACTTAATTTCATGTGCTGTGCTGTACGTAATTTACAATCCAAAAATTTTAAATAACATTCAAATTATTTTGTAAAGGTGCTACGGCAACTTACCTCGCCACACCTGGGTTCGATTCCCGGCGAGGCAGAATTATCAATAAAGCGTATTAATATATTAGTACCGTGTAGTATCTGGAGGCACGGCAGTGGTTCCACCAAGTCGAGCAAAAGAAAGCGACACAGCCGTATCATTATTTTCCCGAAGCATATTTTATTTCGGTTACTTCTCTTTATCGTCTAAATATTCATATCATTACCTAGTATAACCGAATGCACTACAGCGTAATCAATACGAAAACAGCAGAATTTCAATCTTCAAATTACCTACCTATCTAAGTAGTATAGACGAATATGAGTTAGGAGTTTGCTGCCACTTCATGCGCACGGTCAGCAAACTCAAGAGTTATGGCCATTGAGTTTTGGATCCGTTCCGCTGAATAAATTGCTTTGATAAAACTATTTGTCAACCAGTACTTGCTGGGTATCAACATACGAATTTTAGGTTTTCTCCAGTTTCCTAAGTTTTGAAGTAGACATGTAGAAGTTTTTGGTGAAGATACTATCCTAGTTAACTACATTTTTGCATCGAAATATAGACAGATAGATACTCGTACATAAGTAGGAAAATATTATTTACAAAGTAAAAGCAAGTCGTGTCTAGCTTGAAGTCTTGGTCACTCGGTGCACTATGCTTCTCCACGATGTTCTGGCCTCGGCTGTCTTTAGAGTTTGGGTTATTGACAGGCCTGTGACTCCTGTAAGGGTCTTTATTAGGTCGGGCCAGTGGGTAGGTGAGCGACCATGTGGTCTTATGCCATCGACCTTGCCAACTACCATGAGCTTTTCCAAAAGTAAGGGTCCCTTCGAGCAATGTGTCCAAAATATTTGAGAATTCGCTAAAAGCACAAGGCGATTCATTTATTGTTATTCACAACAAATTAAGGTAATAATAAAATAATATGATTAAGAGCGATTCAATGTTACTAAGCGCAGGGGACTGTTAGCAATAAATCTGACGATCTCGCTGAGAGAGGGAATGTATTCTGACACTGATGTATCGTTCTAACCGAAGTTAACTGGAGTTACGTAGTTTAAATAGTGACGCGGCACATGAGACGTTTCTGTTTAGCTGATTAGGGCTGCAGCACATGTTGGGTAACAAATTAAAGTACTTAGCCCTTTTAATATTATTATAATTATTATTATAAATAAAAAAAGTGTACGTAGATACAGTAAAAATTTAAAAACTGACGCATATTTTAATCTACTCGTAGTTTGAGGTGTTTGTTATAAATATTACGTTTAAACGGATATCTCGACCCCTCCTACGTAAGTTGTTGTAAGCCACAAAAATGTCATTTTGCGATTTTACTGAAAATAGTC
>LGAG01001126.1:174797-198623 GCA_001278395.1 Lerema accius | reverse complement strand
ATTTTTTCTTAGACAAATTACTTTTTGATAAGACCTTTCTTTTTAAATTATTCTTGTAAGAATTTATAGCCTGTGGTATAGAAAATGAAGATAAATAATTTATGTTAATTTATTTTTTCCGGACTGGATGGAAAATATTACCTATTGGTGTTTAACTTATTATGATACATATAAAGTACTTACCTATATACGTAGACTTATATAGTCATCCTGTATATTACTAACACAAAGATCAGACATACTGATAATACATTGTCTCCTATTCATTGTTGCTAAAGTACGAGTAATTTCAAACAAAAATAACGTATTCAGTAGTTCGTCTATTTTTAACTTGCATGAAAATATTTGTGTCAAATATTAGGATATGTGCATTATTTACTTGAAATTCAATAAATTATTACTACTAATTTTATCGATTATTAACAATTACAGAAATCGATTTTATGGGTGTATCTAAATCTATTTAGGATTTCGGAATTTATTTAATAAAGATATTCTCGTACATAACTGATTTATTGTCTGAACCTTTCGTACAAAATAAAAGTTAATAATTGTAATTATCATGTGTCGATACAATTAAATATTCCCTAATGATATAAGGTTAATTATCTCCATTAAAACCTACAAGCTTTGAATACCAAATGGAATTAGTTGGAATTTTCAAAGCAAAATAAATTCACGTGAATTGTGAGAGAATTATAGAGCAATCGTGGGGCCGATACGATTCCAATTACCTTTTTATTCCTAAACTTGATTTCGTTTTAGAATGAATGTCGCTATTTGTCGTTACTTTTTGGAAGTTTAAAACTGATTACAGACATTCGTTTTGTAAAGAGAGAAATAAAAATGCTATGAATAATATCCCCTAACCTGTTGTTTTTGGCAATTTAATTAGAACTCTTTCTGCCTTATAATAAAATGTACATTCCTTTGATAAATGCTCATTACATTGAACATTTTTTGCTACGACGTCATTTCAATTATGTTTAATTATTGGGACGATCTTTTAAAGACCCTTGTAATCGTTATGAATATTTATAATAATTATTAAATTACCTTGATTATATGAAAAGATTATGTACAAAAATTTTTCTTTTGAATTTCTTCAGTTGTTCAAAATAATACCTGTAAGTTGGTGTAGAGTTACTTATTTATTTGAACAGTCAGAAGTAATTTAAGTCAAATAATATTGTAATTCACAAACATACATATACATACAGTTTTATATATAGCTGCTTTAAACAACTACCCAAATCTAATCAATCGTCGCAGCTTTACATACGACAAGGGAAGCCTAGTGACTTTATTTTGTACAGTCATCTTCTGAAGGAAAAACTGTAGATAATAAAACAAAATAAGACCTGTCAACAAGAATTTAATGAAGTCCCTGGGGCTATTTACGTTTTATGTAATCATTTTTTTAGAACATAACGAGAAGATCGAGTAAATGTTGTTTTATAACATATTTTTTTTTGTCAACATAATATTATTGGATAAATTTTGTTGCGATGGTATTTCAATAACAGTAATATTTTGGATGTTCTTTTATCTTGTCTAATGTGCAGTCCTAAACCATGCTTGGTCCCTCTTAAATACACTATAAATTGTTGGTGAAAAGCCCAAGATTGTTTTTACTTAATATTGTATCTGAATCTTAACCACATTCCCACTTTGGTTAACCATACTACGCTACTCATAGTGAGCTATTCAGAGATAAAACGCTCTAACTAAGAAGGTTGAAAAAAATAAGTACAGTCACCCAATCATTTTCTTTGACGACTGTACCGTATTTTGGAATTGAAGTAACAGTACAAATACAAGATCCTCGGTACAAAAGATATACGAAGGCAATATGTAACGCAATAAAATGCTTTATGTATTTATTTCGTTCCTTATTTCGGGCGATAAAGTGAGATTATTTATCGCGTGGTTCGGCCGCTATTTGACCCTTGCATCTGCCTGATAGGGGCTGTAGTAAATCACATTACAGGCTTCTTTTATTTGTTTCGAAGCAATACTTCACGTCCAAGTAGCCACAATTGAATACAAAGTTAGAAAACGGTGCATGATACCCGGCCCGTTATTTACGACCGGTGTTTTACTTTTCGCTGATATTATTTTTGCTCGGTATTGACCTTAGGTTTTGTGTAGGTTGTTTTGGTGGAAGTAATTTATTAATAACTGGAAGGTCGGGCAGGCGTTGTTCTACCGCATATTTTTCCTCTTATAATTTTTTTGATCTCCTCGTTTTTCATATCTTGTATTCCTGACTTTAAATTTTAATACCTTTAGTAAATGCTCATCAATATTGAATAGTTTTTGCTATGACAGCGTTACAATAACTCTATTAGTTTTTCTGGTCTCTTGAAGTTTCTTGACTACAATATTAGGGTGGTCCTAAAACATAATCGTTCCATCTTTAATATAAAACAAAATGTTTATTTAAATAGATCTTTCCATTTAGAAGACCAGTGTATATGTAGTATATTATATAATATACATACGACTAATTCTCAGTCTGAGCGTTCTCATAGTCCCGGTATTGTTGGGATCAATCGTGCTATTTCGTATGTGTACGCACGGGTAAAGGACAATGCCAGAAGTTCTATAGAACTTTGCCCCATACAATTATTATCGCGTACAAATATGACAAATACGCCATTTTAAAGATAATTTCAAACTTATTACTAATGAAGTGGTCAAATTCATTAAAAACTTGCCAATTCTGTATGGGCCGACATAAAAGGTTTACTAAAAGGTTAGATTTTTAAGGAAAAATAACATTGTGATGACACGTAAACGTCAACGTTACTTCTATATAGAGAATCACAAATGTGACATAGACATTGACATCAACAAGACGATTCATTGCACGGAACGAATGATAAATATACTTTCCCATATTTCTTTTTTGTTTAATTCCGGTATGTACGATTTATGAATGTTGCGTAATACGGAATTTTCGCCATTTTAGCCGGAAATACCATTGCTAAATATAATAAGTAAAAGTCTTTTTAATTTAATTTTTAATCGGCAAGTTGTTTATGAGCATTATAACAGCATAAGGGCCCTAAATTCATTTATTTATTTTTCATTGTTTTATGTTTCCTGTACATCACAAGTTAGGTGGGGCAGGATCTAATATTGTCCTTTGATACGAAAACGCGTCCAACGTGAGCGGGCCTAACTACATACACATTTGGTTACATACAGAAAAATAAACATAAGAGTAAATGTTCCGTATCGCAATATTTCATCTAAAAAGTACCGGCAACATGCGTATTCTTTACAAACTCTTAGCAACTTTTCACAGCGATATGACACGATATCAATAGCCACGATTTGTTGATTTGTCCCTGTGTGTGGCGTGAGTGATGTGGTCCTTTGTCCGGTAGAAAATTAATTGTCTCAGCGAGATTTTTACGAAAAATGATCCTCGTCATGTCCTTTGTTCTGCCGTCGCGCGTCGCTAAAACCTAATACGTTCCTTTGTATGGACCATGACTGAATAAAAAGGCTTGTATTCAGTTCTATCTCATCATTTATCTTTACTATTATATTATTGTAACTAATTCGTGTTGCGGTGGAGTCTATTAAGACGTCGTCCGGTCTACTTGGGTTATTGATTTGATTACGAGTGTGAGTACCTACTCGCCTGTATGAGCGGTTACGTATAAGCTTATGAATTTTGACCTGATGCAAACAGGGGTGTTTCAAGTTTAGCTTGGTTCTCTGGGTTTCTGTGTGTATGTATGTCTGTCTATCTGTATAGTGTTGTTGGTGTAAAATCCGTCTTTAGGTGAGTGTAGTTTTACGGATACTAGAGTGTGTTATTTCGATGTTTTTGGACAATACAGTTTATGATGGTTGCCCTTTTGTTTTACTGATTGAAAGAAAGTAGAATAAGGGTAATAATAAAACGGTAAAATGTATTGACAGCGAATACCTACATAATTATAAAAAAAAATACGTAACGCCATTTAAGTATCATGGGCAAATAAGATTCTATTATCTTTTTAAATAACTCGCCATACCTACTAGTCACACACTGAACGTATAAAATTAAATTTTCCTCTTTCAACGAAATGTGCTTCGTTAATCGAATTATGTTGGTTCGTGTAATGTAACTGCATTAGAGTCTAGTTTCATGTGACATTTATGATGCATCCACACCGCATTTTTTTGAAGCATAATTTTGCAACACGACGACTTTCTAGAATATTTACGATCACTTGTTGGGATTTCTTTAATGTCAGCCATTTTAAAAATATTACAAACAATAACATTCAACAACATACGAAGTAACGGAAACATTTTTTTTAAATATTGTCAACATTATTTTTGTCTGTTTCTTAATGTTGAGCAACATTTTACGAGCAACATCGATAAACAACTAAAAACTCTTTGTCAACACATGTTGCCCCGATACATGTAGAAACGGTCTTCTACAAACCGCAACAGCGATGTGGGTGCATCGTTAAAGATAAATATTAAATGTAGGAAACATTCCGAAGTTCACGAGTTCATGAGTTCAGGACTTGAGACGGCTTGTGTCAATCGTAAGTGATCGCCAAAGTTGTGCAACTTTAGTTACAGTTGATAGTTGGGCGTGATTACTTGGTATTTATTTATTTTGTGAGCAAAACTTCTTCAAAACTCTGGGTTCTTTGATTAGGTAAATTAAATTAGGTATAAATAAAACGGTTTTCGTCAGATTGATTCCATTTCCATCCATTCCCCCATTTTCCTCTCCTGGGCAAGTCCCAAATCTCCCAATTTCGCGTAAGATTTTATAATGTATTTCTTGAAATAAAAAAAAGCTTAATACTTACATGTTAGCCAACTTATTGGCACTTTATTACGTATCATTCGCCTAGATTCCAAACTGAAATTAGATGAGATCGGGCTCAGCAACCTCCCGCCTAAAAGCCTGACCTAATGGTCGCCTCTTAACACGTAATAATATTATGGAATTCGGTTTCTCGTTACTCTTACAACAAATTGCAATTTTACACTGCACTTACCTGAGTGTGTGATAACGGAAGTGTCCTAGCGTATTGTTAAGATTAACGAAACTGACGTCGGACTAGAATAGGAGTATTTCCTCTTCCTATTCTTGTTAGGAAGTCGTGAGATGCTACTAATGGCACAATTCTGGGAAACAGGCAACCTTTCTGTGTATTGTGTCGCGTCATTATTGTAAATAATTCGGTGTAACCGAGTATGTTGTTAAACTATCTCCGCAGCAAATTCTGCTAAAGCTTTATATTATTACTAATAATAGCTAAAGGTACCTATAAATGAGTTTGTAAATTCATCTATACTAATAATATAAAGTTGAAGAGTTTGTTTGTTTGTTTGAGCGCGCTAATTTCAGGAACTACTGGACCAATTTGAAAAAGATGAATAGGAGCAGCAATAAAAAATATTGCGAAAACGGCAAAACGCCGACGGAGTCGTGGGCGATTGCTAGTAAAATTATATTTAATAAAGACATTGGATAATTGCCGACTTATATTAGTATTTTTGATCTCATATTTCGGCTTAGTTTCATGCAGCACTATTATAAATATTCAGTAGTTAGTGTTGTGTAGGAAGACTTCCTCTACGGTGTTAATAGGAAACTGAAATTTCAGTTTAGTTAGAGGCGAAAAAGTTTCTCGTGACCAAAATTTGCAGAAGCGGGAATTGTGCGGCCTCCCTTGCCGTACTCTTTTTACGTCACGGCAAAGCAAAGTTAGAAATTTCGTAAACATTTCGTAAAGGCAAAAAGAATTTTTGATTCACTGTAGGTACGTTGAGTGCCATTATTTAATGAAGTTGATTTTACAAACGTGAGAAAGTCATGTAAAATATTTGTTTAAGATTATTACTAGTAAAATAGGCTTCAAGAAGTACTCCAATTAGTACTTGGGTAACTACTATAGGTATTTTCAGAAATGACATCTGACGAGCCATAAGAATATGAGGTAGGTCTCAAAATAATTTATATCTAATGTCATCTCAAACGTTCAAATCTGTTAAGCCCTTTAGGTTGTAGATGTAGAGCATGCCAAAGAAATGGGCATTCATATACCTCATTTTTTTCGTCGTGATTTAAAAAGTAAACAATCTTGGCACTACCTTTATTTATTGCATAAATTAAAAAAAATATTTAGAAGTATAGGTACAGAAATTTATTTTAACATTAAATTATTGTTTATTCTTCAATTTTTTTTATTTGTGTCTGTCTTATTTTTTTAATCGATAATTACAATAAAAAGACACTGTAAGATTGTTTACTTTTTAAATCACGACGAAAAAAACGAGGTACACATACGATCGAAGAAATTACCTTCTTTATGTCGCAGTAGAGTATAAAATTAAACGTTTAATATTCTTTCGAGCGTCTTACCTCGGTGAAGTGATATAAAATTCCGTCACTTCCGTAAGATATGAAAAGCAAAAAATTTTCAAGTGCGGTCCAGTAGCGTAACGCTCAAATATTAATTCTCAGTATAATTGTGTTCACGGAAACGGAGGCGGTTGCCGGAAGCAGTTATGCTCATTTTTCACCATTGCAATTTGTCGTTTGAAACTTTCACATTCACCATGTTGCTGTGTGGAAAAATCTACTAATGATATTTACTTTACTGTCTGTTTGTTTACAGAGTACTTGTCTTACTCGCTCATGATCGGCTTCTCGGAATCTTCAAGTCCTATGAGGTTCTCGGTTTACTGTAGGTAAGTATTTTTTTATATTTTTTCAATAGAATACCTTCATGATTAGTAAACTATGTACCCGTTTATGATTCATGTAATAGACTAGATAATTTTTAAGTCTTCAAAAGGGTTTTTAGGTTCATAAATAGTTTAATTTCAGATGAGGATAGAAACAAACAAAATAGCTTAAAAACGCTATAAGATAAGCAGGAATCTATCAGTCACTCCTGAATATTTTTCCCTAAATGATAAGTGGGGACGTAGAGTTTGCTAAGGAGACTTAGTAAAAGCCTATAGTTTTATAGTTACTAATAGTGAATTTAACAGAAAAATAACGCCAGTTAGCCGCAGTGTGAGCCATTCCTTAAAAAGTTGTCAAGTTTATTATCAGGCTTACGCCTTTTGCAGTATTCTGGCAAGTATTTAAGCTGGAAATTATTAAGATGTATATTTTAAATAACTGCTTTAAGCTTACTCGTTTGGATAACCTAAACGAATAGGGTTTTTATTCGTAAGACAGTTTTAACTAGGATGTAAAAAATACATTTAAGGCTTTGCACAGTTAGCGAAATCCTGTTAATTTTAAATTGTACATTATGATGATACGTTGTTTGGTTGATCTAGGATTTTTTGCTCTCTCTACAAGCTTTTTTAATTGCGAAGTTAAATTTACGTCAGGTTATGCATTATTTTAAGCCATTAACCTTATAATCCTTCCTCTGTAGGACTGTTTCTATAATAAAATAATTACGATGCCCATGGGTGACAGACAGGGGATGTTAGCACTGCAAGAAAATAACAGAAGTTAACAATATCAATTAAAAATAATTCATAACTATCGAATAAGTCTGTGATTGCTAATATGAAAGTCGAAAAAATAACTAAAATATATTTTGAATAAAGCTAATCAGATTACATCTCAATACTCTAATGTTAAATGTACCTTATTTGAAATATAAATAAGGTGGAGTATACAGCAAATAAACCGATTATCATTCAAAAGTAATCTAAACTCGTGTAGTGATTACAAACATTCGCAGAACTTAGTCTGTTCATGTTAAGAGACAATGAATAGAGGAAAGCTGCGTCTTCATTTAAATTAATTACAGAGGGCCTGTGGTTTGGGTGTTGGGAACGGGATTTGTAAGTTATTGTACGCCATTTGCGAAATTATTAATAGCTGTTTACCATTACGGAGTTAGCTACTTGTACATGAGGTTAACTTGTATGTACTTCGTTAGTACTCTGGGGAGTAGTTTACTTTATTTTGAAGACTTCAAAATACTTACTATCAACTTAAACTTAATATAAGAAGCTAAAAAGTCGACTGCCAGAGAATTGGAGGTAAAAAAAATCACTCGCTCTTAAAATGGAAATTAATTCAATGACAATGTTTAAATCTGTCAAGTCGTTTAGGTGTAGGGCGTGCGAAAAACTTGTTTTATTATCCCCTTCCTCAAAATCAGTGGTATAAACATCATAATATTATACTTATAGTGTTAGTTGTTAATGAATAGCATTAAAGCCGGTATTAAAAAGGTTGTAAGCCGCTCAAACAAAGTTACTCTCTCTAGGTATCTGATAATTCGGTTAGGTTTTTTAAAACGCAATAAATTTCCAAGCGGGATTAACATGGCATTGTGTTTTGTTTCGGAAAATTTAAACGTGTAATTCATTTACGCATGCATGCATTATGCATTGCATGTGCATAAATCCTTAAATGCGTTTGCGAGGATGTATAGATGTATGAATGTTTGTTATTCTTTCAAAAGTACTAAAGTGTTACTGAATTAGACAAATAAATAAAATAAACGATAACACACTCATACCCCCTAAGTAGGATTCCCTGTGTCGCGGATGACATGGACAACACAAATAACACACCACTAACACCCATGACCCGAGAACAAACATTTATCTGTTACATAAATATCTGCTCCGGCCGGGGAATCGAACCCGGGACACCTCGCTTCGGAGGCAGGGTCACTACCAACTAGGCTAGGAGATCGTCACTAGAGGACTCGGTTTATGGTCAAAATTCGAACATAGTCTAATAGTCGAAACTCACAATCGAGACCGTGTCGGCTCTAGAGCGTGCCAAAGAAATACATTCATTCGTTCAAATAATATTACTCTTTTTGCGCAGTGAGATAATAAGACTGCACTACTCTGCAGACGTAAAACTTAAAGACGTTCTAAATTTGGATTTATCTGGGATTTTATATTGTAGTAATAAAAACCTCAAACAAAACCTTGGATTATTGGTATGTCATAGACGTTCTGAAGGTTTAAATAAAGCTAGGTGCTAGGAATAATGAGGCTGGCAGCACCTTTCACTTGATACTGTGCAGATGGCTTTTGAATAGAACGATTCTATTTTATTCCGAACTAATGGCCGCAACGGAAAATTTCCGACGATCGAGGAACATTTTACTGTTATTTACGTGCTGGCTATTTCTGCTTTACTTTACATATAAATGGAAGCGATAGGCAGTCCTGCTGAAGCGAATGGCTCCTTGAAATGTATTGAGTCTTTAGTAAAGTTAGTGACCTTGCATGCGAATGGTATGGTATATAATTCGTTTTTAATAGTAATAGGCTGATTTACAATCAGACAAGTGAAAGGAGACCCGAGTCTAGCAATAGGACAGTTAAAGGTTGTGATAATTCTAAAGTCGCTAACGAAGGAAAATTTGCGTTACGTTCCAAGAAATCAATCTTCAATAACAATTTGCAGCGTTCACTAAAACTAGAGACTACAAAGACAGTTTATAACAGAAAAAACAGAGGTATTGTTTTACTTGACATTTTTAAATTCGGCCGAACTTGAGACGCCTTTCGTTAATGGTCACCAATTAGTTTTAACAGCACCGTGGTGACGGTTACGAGATCAATTAAAGGCGAAGTAACGAGGGTAGCTTCCACCTAGTCTGCTTTCTCGCCCTGATATTGTGCAGGTGGAGCGAATTATTCCTGTTTTATTCCGGATTAATGGGTGCGCGGCTTGCATCGATTGAGGCTCTGATGCTAATAGCAGCCGTTGCTATCGAAACTGTCCGGAATTACGTCGTACTATAATCTGTAGTGGGAAACAGAACAGGAATATGGGAGATTTGTGGCTTATATTAATAGTTTATTACTATACAAGGTCCTTATAATATAAGAGCTTAGAGCCAAGTTGCTCCGATTAATGGTTCTTGGAAATAGGCTAACGAAGGACTATCGACATTTTGTATGCGCCATAGACGGGAAGAGTTGTGATCACTAACTTTGAGTGTCGGTTGGTCGGTATTATGTGGCTGTGATGCGCCACCTGTAGCGAACTACATATATGCGCCTGTACTTGTCATTGATCTGCCGTTGCACTTTTTCACCACCGTTCATTTATTCATTTACACCACCACTTATTACTATCACCCTGTCTATAGGTATATAAGGTTCAAAGCCATGCATGTTGTACGAGGTCTACCTACCTCTGGTCAATATTCACAATGCACATATGGGTGCTTCTCAATATAAATCCACTTGCTAAATAGCTCCATAATAAGAGATTTTCTACGTAAAGTACTCATGTGGCTGTTATAGTTTAAAACTTTATCTTAAAACGTACTTACTTCTAGTACAAGTCGCGTATCGCGAGAGTAAATGGTGTAAGCTATCTAAACGTTCATCCTAACTGTCGTAAGTCCTCGATCTTGTCCTATCGCAGCCTCTGGCGGACTCGCGAAACTTCTTCAAAGACGTCATCTGACGCAATCATAATTATGCCGATTATTCGACCTCCAAGACTCGAACTTTGTTCAGCGTAACAAGTGAATAGTGAAAGTCTGAAAGTTGGTACTGATTAGAGTTCGCATTCAACTGTCGGAGATTATTCAGGTATTCTGAACTTTGGATTTACTGATATTGTTCAGTGTAGTCGTCTGTAGCTTTTACAGTAGCGTAGATCGAATTAGAGATTAAGGTTAAAATTGCGAAGATCATAATAATGAACCCTATCGTTTAAAAATTCAAAACAAATTCAAAATTCATGTAGGTATCAATGATACACTTATGCACGTCATACATTTTTTTTAATCTACCCCTATTTCGTAAATATCTTTAATTAGATACTTGTTCCTTTAAATTCTAGCCCAAAGAAAAAGTTTATTTAAATATAAAAGGTAGTTTGACGACATAACATAATTACGAATAGTTTCATTGTCATCAGCTACGATAAAGCATGTCGTTATAACTAAGATTTAACTAGTGACAAAACAATATACGG
The DNA here is from genome assembly GCA_001278395.1 of Lerema accius. Taxonomy (NCBI): domain Eukaryota; kingdom Metazoa; phylum Arthropoda; class Insecta; order Lepidoptera; family Hesperiidae; genus Lerema; species Lerema accius. The sequence goes on along the minus strand of LGAG01001126.1, from coordinate 187,654 downwards.
TCCAACGAAGGTTTCTAATAGCTCAAGAAACATTGGTAGCGGCAGGATACAAACTGAAACAATACAAATGTTTGCACTCCCACTAACATTTGTCTTGGCTGCAGAGGATCTGCGTTAATTGCTAGAATATTCAATTGTATTTGCTACGAAGATCCACGGTGTTGAGCATCAATCACCAATATTGCGTAGATTAATTTAGTATTAGGTATACTTATTTATAGTAGTTATGAAGGCAGTATTATCAATCAGAGCATTCGAATTTGAAAATGAATAGCCTAAATAGATATTTAAGTAGTACAATAGAAAATCGATGAAAATGAAAAGTTTATAAAAATATAGTTTTCTTTGGTGAAGTTCAAGAACATTTTTCATTTATCTCGTATTCCCATGAAAGTCATGAATGTGGGTTTTTTGGCTTACCACTCTCCTAAAAGCAAAAAACAACAATTGAAGTAGGTACCAACATCGTAAGTATCGGTAGTGAAATGAAAGGTCTCGCTTGAGAATCTTTCAGGTTTTATAAACGTTAAATTTTATTACAAAACGATATTGTCTTGTTAGCTTGTTAGTGCCTATTCACACAGCAGAACTATTGCGACAGCGACAGGGCTGTGTCGCATCAATATGAATAGTGTCTCTGCGACATTTTGATGCTGCGTTTGTCTACAAGATCACATAAGCGCCGTTCCATACTTTATAATAGCTATTTGAACTCTTCTTGTCATGTCATGATCGTCACTTCAGTGGTTGAGGTCACGTCAATTTTATTAATGTCATCTGAAAGTCTATCAGTTTCAAGATCATCATGTTTATTCATATTTTGCGGTTGTTCGTATAAATTAGGCTATGCATTTTACAGTTGTGCGACAACAAGTCGCGTCGCAGTCGCGTGTGAACAAACACTAACGCGTTTGTCTGACTTGAGTCAGAGATCTGTACGCGGTCTCGAGAGATTTATTGCATTGCGTCACAATTGTCCGACCGCTTTGTGAACTTATCTGCGTGATTCATATTGTTTGACGCGATAAATTCTTATTCCTCTTGAAAATAAAATGAAAAATAAGCGGAGTGTTCGAAGAAGAATAATAATGTATTTTGTTTTCTGTAACTCCTGATGCAAAAACAGGGGTGATAGATGACGTGTTTGTCTGTGTATCTGTTTGTTTATCTGTGGAATCGTTTCTTCTGTACGAAGGAACTGATTTTCATTAGTTTATAGATCAATGTTACCAACTGCTGGTCGATTTTTGGGTTATAGCGAAAATAAGTACATCTGTAGAGTTAATTAATTAAATTTGATAATCAACTTACGGAGATATACCCACTCGTACTTTGCTACAAAACGCTTTTGAGGTAAAATAATGACGTGAAAATACATACTGATCCCCTTTATACAATTATGCCAGTAAGTACTCAGCTTATTGAGTCATCGCCAGTTAATAACGAATCAATTTGGCACCACAGATATCGAACACGAATAAACCTTTCAGTAATGATGATTCAAATTAAAAGCTATAATTACGATAATGATATGAAATAATTGAGTAGGCGTGTCGTATTTCGCTTTATTATTAGTTTCATTTATTTATTATTAGTTTCATTTAGCCAATGTGAAACAAGTTATCGAAATTATAATTAAAACAAAAACTTCAACGAAGCTAATCGATATACAGGTTTGATTCGCTGGGGATGTTAATGTTATGCTTATACGAGTAAACGCATGGTTTAATGATTGGTAACTATTTATCATCGGGGATACTTTACGCTTTTTGGAGTGGGTTTTTATACGTAGTGTGTTGTGTTTGTGTGTGTAATTGTGTATGTATTTACATGTGTGTGTAGAAATAAAAATCTGCACCTATTTGTTTAATGGGTCCAGAGGTTGAATCTTAAAGAGGCAGAGGTTTGGTGTTCTCGGTGTGGGCACATTATAAATTAGTATATTGTGGTTTGTGTGTTTGTCCATTGTCTATGGTCTATGTGTGTCTGTAGTATCAACGATATAAATATTCTGGTGTGTGATGCTATGAAAGTGTTGTGTTGTGTGTGTAGATAAGGTTATTACCTTGCTCAGAATCTAGAATGTTAAATTTATTTATTAATTTATTCCGCGTTGCACACTCGACTAGCGCTCCGTTTCGAACACTAAGAATATGAATTTCTCCAACCGCCATGAAATTTATGTTCTCTCAAACATGACTATACTTAGAAATGATTAATTACTTTCCGGGCATGTAACACGGATTCTGTTGCTTGACAAAATGGACTATTTAGTTTGCTTATGATGCATGCTATATTTATTCCACTGGTGCACATCTGTACTGACCGATTCTGGCTAGCTAGATTGCAATAATTTACCGGCAAAATTTATTTAAGAAAATAATCATGTTACTAATGCTGTAAATGGGAAAGTTGGTGAAGATGTTTGGATATTTGTATTTCCTTCAAGCGCTAACTGGTATATGGATTAATATGGAACTTAGCACACACGTACTTGACGTTGAAGAATAGGCCATAGTATATATTTTATTAAACAAATAATCCACAAATGTCTATATTACTTCTGAGAATGGACAAGAACAGTAAATAAAGTATAAGTCCGTTTTTCCATTTCATTTTATATCCAAGCACTTCTTTTAACTACACTCATCTTCGTAATATTCATATACACGCACACACGCATCATTTAACAGAGGCTTTGTATAAAGCATAGTCATTGGGACTTTTACGATCGGCGTAGGGTTGCCAAATGGGGTCATGAAAACGAGATCTGTAAGATATCAGGGTTGTGGCTCGATTTTGGTTTATGTGTAGTCTCGGGTCACTGAAACACATGTGGTTCGTGTTTATTAGCTGGATGGATGGGTTGTCTGGTTCTGTCAACCATAACTTTGACCCAAGGGTACCCTTGTCTGGGATTGATATCTGGTGAAGAGGTCTGGGAGGAACCCGATCTTCTATCTTCTTATTGAGACATGGTAAAAGAAGAAAGAGAAAAAATTAGTTTTGGTTAATGTATAAAATGTGGTTGAATGATTTTATTGGATACTAAATATTTATGTCATTCATGGGAGTAGTTGTAGATATGCATTTTTCTCACAAATGTGCGTTCGATAGCGTATTTATCGTTTTAATTTAACGCAACTATATGACGTGTTATCATGCGCATCAGCGCTTTTGTAAGTATAATATGATAGAATAGATTCACATAACATAAAATTCTGATGACTTCAAAAGGAATTTATGACTATTATTTACATTTCCTTGCTCCCATAAAAGATTCGGCCCCTATCATTCTTATGTGATATTTTTTGGATGAGCAGTCAAGGAAATAGTTCCGGGTTGAGTGACTGAATACGTCGAAATCTTATTATTATTTATAGCGTCAGGAATGAGGTTATTTAATAAAAATACTGTTACAAAAATTTTTGTTGACGTCCAAACATTTCATTTGTCGCAAAAACTTTGGGCTTAGAGGCGAACTTTGCCAATATGGCGTTCGACAAAATGGCGGAACAATTTTAATAATTCGTGAATGACGCTTTGGAACGATGTTGGAAATTTTATCATAGCTTTGTACGGACGCACGCGTCTAACTTGCTGGATGATTGTGATTTTTGTAATATTGTCACATATTTTTGCCTCACAATTTATATTGCTTACTTTGATGAAAGCCTCTAATGAAATGCCATGCATTATTATATGTAGATAACTTGAAAACAGGCATGTTATAAGTACATTCGGCGTTAAGGAAATGACGATAGGGGGCGGTAGTCGGGTAATAAAGAAGAAATACATAAAACACACACACAGACACAAGCTAGAATTCCCCATATTGTAGACGTCATAGAACTTAAAAATTCAAAATAATTTATTCATACAGGGATCAATGATACACTTATGCACGTAATTTTTTTGAATCTACTCCCGTTTCGTAAAGGTGCTTTAGTATAGAGGAGAAGAAAGGGGAAAGAAACTCCTCCGCACGACTTTAAAAAATTTATAATTACTATCTAGTATGCGATTTTTTACAAACTTTATATTCTAACCTGAACGGAACTGGATGCAGAACTACTGATATTCAAGCATCTTAAGAAACGCCATATCAATCGGATATACCTATAATTAATCTATTGTACCCTCTGTTTGTCTGCCCATTAGGCTGCGTTCACACCTGCAAAGTTCAGTCAAAGACAGAAAGAGCAAACAGTATTTGCACATTTGCACCTGGTCTAAGCTGCAAAGCCTGAACCAACAGGAATTGTATGTTAGCACAATGCCGGATTTACATCTACAAGTAGGTATGTATTCTACGAACACTGTTTTGTTTTTGAACACACGCAGTTCTAATGTTTTGTTTACGTTTGATTGTGTAAGGAGGTTACATACATACATTTAAGCTCGAAAGATATTTCCCTTCGTCAAATCAATATAGAATTAATCTCACTCAAATCATAAAAGTTATAAGCGATGCGATGATTATGTGGTTTATTAGTGGCGACATAGCGACATTAAGAATCTTTCTTGAAATTAAAAGATTTTTATATTAAACTTTTTATTCTCAATATTACTCATCAAGCAAGAATTTTTAATTGTTCGTAATATTCTAGGTTCCTTTTTTAATTCCACTTTATTCTAATCTGGGACGATTATTATCTGCAAGTTACAATTCAAAATTAAACGTTTCAGTTTCCTATTAAGATTTTTTATAAGTACCTACCTAGATTATATAATTGTATAATTTGTTTGAAGTTGTATTAATACTTAATATAAAACAGTTTCTTTAGAATATAAAGTACTTATTTTAGTATTAACTAGCAATCGCCCGCAACTCCGCCCGCGTAATTTTGCCATTTTCGCCATATTTTTTATTGCTGCTCCTTTCCTATTCATCTTAGCGTGATGTTTATATAGCATTCCTCGATAATGATATTACAAATTAAGTCAACCTTTGTTAGTATATTCTTAAGTTCAATTAAATTTTCCACTAGTAAGAAATGTAAATGGTTGAACTAAATCTAAATAATATGAAGTACACAATACCACATGCCACAAGTCACGTTTCACAGAAACTCGTGATTGTGTAACAGATAACCATTTGTACAACATTTTGTTACAATTATTGTCAAGTCATACCGCAATTTAGATTTGTACTACGTGATTGCTTTAGGCTATTAAAATGTTTTACATAAACAACTAAAATTGGGATATTTTACAAGCTTAGGTAATCTAGGAGATAAAAATGAATTTACTCCTAGTTTAACTTTAATTAAATTTATTTTGATTTAAAACCCATGTTTTTTAATGACTTTCTAAACATTAAGGTCTAGAAGATACCGTATTTATCCCTTGGTCCGTAACAAAGCGTTAAACGAAAAATTATGCAGTCATTATTTGCGTGTAGCATTTAACATTTAATTTCTTGTTTGCGAAAGTCACTCTCTTAACAAATAGAAGTGATTTGCAATACAAATTATAGTGTAGTAAGAAAAAAATTACAAGATACCTGTTTTTAACTATCGACAATATTATTTTATGAAATTAGTTTATCCACTAAATTCACAATCAGTATCCAAGAGGGCTGTCTATTTTCGAATACAAAATTGAAGCTAAAAGTCCGAATAGACAACAACTTTTTGTTTTAATAAAAACATCTGTATATCTCACGAATACCTTCATGTTACTTTGCTGTTTCTGTTAATTTAAAACACTTAGAAGTCACTTAAAAGTACACAACTTCCAACGCGGAAAGAACAAGTAAAACGATTTCAACCGACTCTCAGCTGCACACGCCTCTGTAATTTACCTCAAATTACTCCGACACTCTTTTATAAACTTGCTTCTTTTATCTGAATAGTCCACAGCGGATATTCAGATTTAATATCGATGGGGTTGCTTCGTTTAGGTACAATATTCCTATAACCACCTACCATCTCCATCATCAAATCAGCATTATGTATATAAAAAAAATTTATAGTAAAGTTGCGTATGTTTATATATTTTAAGCATAGGTTTACTGTAGTGAAGCGAGGGCAGGTTGCTAGTGTAGATGTACGAGCGAGTTTCTTTCCCCTTTCTTCGCCTCCATATTAAAGCACATTTATGAAACGGGGGTAGATTAAAAAAAATACGTGCATAAGTGTAGCGTTGATACCTACATGAATAAATGATTTTTGATATAACAATATTGTATAGTCAACCGATTTGAGTATCAATTGTTAGTTCTACGAGTACATACGTATTTCATATTGGCAAGAATTATAGAACTCGAAATTCATTCACATTCACCTGCAATGATTCTAACAAGGTTTCATTCACCTCAAAACTTACCTAGATAGGTTATATCGATTAGATTCGTAAGGATCCTACACGAACTGGTTACTGGTTTTCACGATCTTTCATTGAACACGTGTACGTGCAAATTTTGAAATGGACAAGCTTCGATATGAGGTATTCGAAGAACGTTTTAAATGGGAATTCTATAGCAAAAAATAAAACTGAATTCATAGAGTGATGTCCTGAGTTTGGGGCTCAACTCTTAATTATTTTACGAGAACGTAGTGCGTCCCTTTCATTAATTTTAACAGCATTTAGAGTAAAATTACGTAATTAAAAAGACGGGATATCGGGTATTACGTTTGAATGGATCTGAATGAAACTGGCCTGATAATACTCTGAATTATTCGACTTCCTATTAACGTGGAAGTTTGTAAAGTTCATATCAGGTTTATCTTTGCGTTATATGATCAATTTTGTACATTTTAATTGGAAACCTCACGCGGAAATCAATGGATTGATTTAGATGAAACTTAATACATTTAAAGCTTGTATGACGGGATGCTGCCTATGCCTGCAGAATAACTATTTGTTATACTGGTAAATGATTTCTCTCCCGCAGGATAAGATGTAAAAGGTTAACCGAAGCGAAACGAGAGCGGTTCTTTAGTCGTGTATAAAGATTAAGATGAAATTTGACACATATACCATGTTCAAGATTAGGATATTAACGCGACATAAAATATATTTAATTTGCTTCTATAAAGCACATTGTCACTCTTTCGCGAAAGAAACAGCGGGTAAGGTTTGTTTCAAAATTCATTTGTTTGAATGTAATCACCTTTAAAAAATGCTTAAGGCAGTTTTGAGATAAATAATTTTAATTACTACATTGAAAGAGTTAATAAATAAGTTAGACAATCTTTTCTAATACGCAAGAAGATAACAAATTTACCTGTCGTAACCTTGCTTCGCTGAGTTCTCTGATTCGTATTATTCGTTCCATTCTATTTTAATGAGTTTACCGCAAGTTTAACTGGTTTATCGTTAAAACTTTTATTTAACTTGCAAACGTTGATCGAATTCACTTTCCATCTTCGTCTTTAATAATTTGTTTTATATAAAGTCATTCAAGTTTCTGAGATGAGTAATCATTTAATTGTAGTGTTTCAAGGTTGTAGTCACAATTTTCCTTTGGGTGGGGGACTAAATTTACTTCGTAGTCAAACGTGGGTAAAAGAAAGAAAGAAAGAAGTAGTTTTTAATATTTGCATTAAATCCTACTAATATTATAATTGTGAAAGTTTGTAAAGATGTTTGGATATTTGGATGTTTGTAAGTCCTTCACGCTCTAACCATTGAACGGATTAAGCTAAAACTTGGCACACAGATATTTTGCGTCCAAGAATAGGACATAGGATAGATTTTATCCCGATTATAGGTTCCCTTGGGATGAATCCAATATTTTTTATAACTACTTTCTCACGGGCGTCGTCTAGTGAATAATTGATTACGTATATTTAGTATCTATAGTACATACTCTTATGTTACTGTTTGTTATAAATAACAATCTGCCTTATACCTCATGCTACATGCATAGTTAGTAAAACCACATCGAAGATATCTTATTTCTCTAATCTCATAACAATCTGAAACTGTTGTTTTGATATAAGGCAGCCAGGCCTATTAACCTTTAATCTTTACCAAATTTTTACTGCAGATGTATGTAATGTTTGATTTTATATACATACTAGAAGACTAGTTCTGCCTCATATAATTTATGCTTTATAGTTTGGTTATTCCCTTAGAAACGTAATGTGGAAGTGTAGGTATCCCTTACATATCCACATTACGTATTCCTGACTCTAGATTTTCAAGTTCCTTTCGTAAATGCTCATCATATCGGACAAATTTTGCTATGGCGAAGTATCTTGACATCAAGATCAACTGCTAGGTCCGACTATCATCCGAGACCATACTCATCGCTCTACATCTCTACATCCTTACAAAAGTTTTATTGAAATTTGCCCAGCCGTTTAGAAGGAGTTCAGTGACAAACACACGTCCGCTGTTTTTATATAATTAAGTTAAAGTAATATTTAAAGTCGTATCGAGACAATCGTAATCGTCATCTGTTGCTGACGTTGTCAATCGTTGTAGCATTCTGCAGAATCGCAGTTTAACACCCCAAAGCACATAGAAACAAACTATCGAAGCTATTACAATAAAATTATCCCGCATTCAGAATAGAAACAATGATCTTTATAGTCTATTAAACGCTCGTTCGAACGTAGGGACGAACCATTTGCATTTCAATCCGGCCATTAAAGAGCGAACATGAGACGGTATCGAGGAAAAATTGTTCATTACTGCCTCCGCCGCGCCGCCTCGAATTCATGAATAGAAATGCTGGACATCAAATGGATTTTATTTGAATTTATGATTGATGTTTAATAATTATCGTGCTTGTGAATGCGGTGGTATCTCGTGGTTTGAACGACGATTTTACTAACAGTCACCCGGACGGTTTTACTTCACTGTTTGCATCCTATAAATGTGCAGATATACTCTAGGAATTAAATCGGGGATCCTTTGTTTGATAAGTAGATTTATTGCAAATTGGGACTGTAAGTTTTTTTTATATATGACTTTTATCAAATTACATATCTCATGGCAACAAACCGTTCTAGAAAAAGCTATTGTAGGTACCTTATCTAGGGAAAACAATTGTACCTATTGTAGTAACTACTAATAATGTAAGTGTAGGTTAGGTTCCGTAAGTTAACACTAACACTATAATTAGAACTAATAATAACACTATAATTAGAGCCTTACCACAGACCAAAAAGTATGTAGACGCAGACTTCGGAATAAAAAAGCGTAGTAGAGAAAAACATAGCGTTAATAACGAATGATAACGTTTCGCGGTACATTTCTCGGCAAACGGTGCTCGTTGACATACGTTAGATAGTAAAAAAAAAGAAAAAAAATTGATCTTTATTTTTTGGTCTGAAAGCCTTACTCGTCGTCTAGTGGTGAAACTAGTCGGGCTTAATCCGACATAATTACCTGAGTAAGTTATTAATTAAATTATAATGGTTGCAGAAATGAATAACAATTCTCTCAGTGCTAAAATATGTAAGATACGTATAAAAAATTCTATAAAATAATCAAACATACCTGAAAATTAATGCGGTCTGTATCAATTAATGTGAATAATTAGCGCGCCCACACTGTTTGCCAAAGTGATATTGAATAAAACTCTCGTTAACAATTTATCAACAGAGCAGATTACGTAGCTTTTAACTAAATGTGGTAATGGCGCGGTAAATGGGCAGTTGAAAGCGATACATTTAGTATTCATGGATTCGTGGCCACTGCTGGAAGTGGGTAATTATTCTTGTGACCGTTTTAAAATGAACAACGCGTTATTGTTGGTGTTCGTGCTTTTCTATTTGGCTCAACCCATTAATGGCTTTTCATGGCATAGGTCTGTATTCAACGTTAATCCATAATACTCTAAGGTCTATTATAAATAAATAAGTCCATCACGTCGTTCTAGCGCATTGGGGGGTTAGTGACCAACTCAATTGTCGAGAGATTTTACTTCTTGTTGCTACCGACTTGGCTGTGTAACAATAACAATGGCGAAAGATAGCTAGCTATACATATCTTCCAAAGCAAGACAACTCTAAAATAGAGTTCCCTATGTCGTGGATGCCATGGATAACACAGAAACACACGCTCAAACCGACAAAAGAAATATAAATTCGTCAGTCAAATTCCGCCCACTCGAGTATTGAACCCAGGCCCAATTAATAGCGGTCAGACATGGTAACCATTACACTAAAAAGGTCTTCGATAAACCTTTGTATAAAGTATAACACTTGTAGGATCCTCTTTTACGTTTTCCCAAATGAAAAACCTTTTAATTTTCCCTTAGTAGCGTAGATTAGCTTATTAAAGTTGTAGCAGCTCGTAAAGAGTACCAGAACAGTTAGTTAGTTCTAGCTCTAAAGTAACACTTAAGAGAAGTAGACTCCCGTTATAGTTACTGACTAAACAAAAAGGAACGATAGCCGTGGTTTAAAATTGGCCTAGCGCTCCAGAAATTTTGGCTGCACGCCAAGTCATCTCTAACTTTTGGTACCTCATGTTTTGAAACTAATTATGACAATATTTTATCACAGAATAAAATTAAAAAGAGGTGTAATCCATTCTTCGCGCTCAAGGCTAGTTCATTATCAGTGTCAGGTAGCTTTCCCGTTTATTTTTGTCGACAACGCGTTGGTGATACTTTTAAGATAAAATTCTGTAGAAGGAAGGAAATGACAAACATCAACGATAAAAGATAAGGGTGAGGTTAAAAAGTTAAAGTTAAAACTCGAAATTTTACTTCAGCTGTGGTCTAAAGTACCTACACTTGTTTTTTTTTAATTGGATGAATAATTTCAAAGATTACTTCCTGCGTACAAACTCACAAACATTGCCACGGCCACATTACAATATTGGTAGGTATAGAAGTATAGATTCAAAGAAGCTAATAATGAGAAACGTGCATAGGGAGAGTGCGCTATTTATTAGTAGGTACGTGACGGAGCCCTCATTTTTCTTGCTTTTCGCACATTAGTTAGACCGCGGAAGAAATTTAATGTTACTGTACCCCGAAATGGTGGTGAAAGAATTCTAGATTTTATTATTATTTTCCTCGAGTTTCATTTTGCACAGAACGTAGGTAAACATGAAACTCGGGCAGGATTAGTTCGAGTTAGGTTAATTAAAGGTAACTAAAGGTGGGTTTTATTGAGTTTTCCAGCAGTTATTCCCTAATAAGTTAATAAAGTCCTATAATTTTGTATCACATGCATGTGAAAATTTCATTATTCGATTATGGCGAAAAGCTTACAATTTTCACACGTCTACGGTTACGTATTTAGATTAAACTTAATTTCATTAAATATGGTATTCTATGAGGTATGTTATACATCACCTTGATAATCCAGAAAAATCATTAATCTAGGCATTTTCCAATGATCTTAACCCATTTAACAGCCCACTTCTCAGCTTAGGTCTCTCATAACTAAACCTTTTCAGTTATACAAGCATACTTGGCCACCCTGCTTCAGCACGGATTGGCGAAGGGGTTACTCTTACTAATATTTAGCAATAAATTCAAGCAACTACTGGGTTAAACACCCTGTAAAGTACAAAGTTAGTTTTATAAATTTTGGTTATATTTTTCGTGTAAAACGGTAAAATTGCCGTTGTATTCGTGGCTTTATACACAACCTTTCCGCAAGACTTCTTGACAGCTTGTGATGTATGCGCCTCTTAGCACGTAGGATTTATGTTTGGCTCTGCAAGATGAAACTGGTTTAGTTTTTATTAAAATGTAGAAACTGGAAATGCTGAAATGACCTCAACCTATTAACGGCCCACTACTGGGCATGGGTCTTTCCTCATAACTGAGAAAGCCCAGAACAGGGGTTTCCAATCATTAATGATAACGGACGGCTAACTACGAGTACATACCTTTTAACAAGCTTTTCGTTTAGTTTCACCTGTCCCGGTGTTTGTAATCAAATCTTGCAAGCTAAATATCACCCACATTCCGGTGATCGATTGAGCTAAAATGAAACACTGGTCCATTTCTGATGACAATGCATGTTTATAATAAGCATGATGTAATACTGCTACCAGGATTGGCTCCAGACGATTGAACTCCTCAATGGCTATCAGTAGGGACTTGAAATTTTGCTCTTTTTAACTTTTTAGTTCTTTTTGTTATAAAAGCTTGTACTTCTTTTAATTTCGTGTATTTTATGGAACTCTATATTAATTGATCAAAAATCAGCAATGAAATTTATATAGGTACGTTTTTTTTTTATAATTTTGGCAGAACCTTGATTATTCTACGGAGCCAAGTTTGGTAATCCCTAGCCTAAAGCATACTCCACCACGCTGCTTTATTTAATCATTGCCATCTGAACAGTATGAATATTACCTAATTTTTTAACCCCATTTAACAGGACAACGTGACCCTTGCCACGTAAAAGTTCGATGACACGTGCTGAGGCTTTATTGAGTTAATTATGCTACGATCCTTACACATTTTCATTGTACTGAATGAATGATACTCGCTTTCAACGCTTTTCAGTACATTGAAATGACAAAAAAGTACCTTTATCAGTTTAATCACCTTTGAATGTATAACGATTAATATTGGTTTTGTGCGACTGATGGTATTTGTAGTTTAATTATTTGTACGTTATTATTAGAATTTTGTTGAAGACAATAAGTTTTGGCAGTATAATTATGGCAATTCTAATGTTTAATGCATTTTGCACTAGTTTCTCTTGAAGCCAAAAAGTGACACAACACACATATAAAGATATGCATATTATGCATGCGTATGCAATATAAAAAAATAAAAAACAATAATAATATTAGTAATATTAATTAGTTGCATTCTAAATAACGCAGGAAACTGCTTAAAATTAAACCCGCTCTTAGTAATTCCACGAAGCGCTAAGTTTAATATATTATATCTATTCAGAGCAGGGAACTCGATAACAGGATTG